>JACEIK010009617.1:14106-44384 GCA_018107945.1 Datura stramonium | reverse complement strand
CTTAGAGAATTCATAAGTTGGGTTAAAACCCCATAGATTCATAAACTTAGAATTTTTATGTATTTGATAAGGAATTTGGCATGGTAGTGGATGAATACACCCATTCATAACCCTGCATACCTGGGTACTTCTGATTTCACAATCTTTTTGAATGCCCAAAATAGTTGGGGAAGAACTTGATGAATTTATAGGCTTGATCACCCTTAGGAACTTCTAGACTTGCATGCATGAAGAGGGATAGGTTTTAAATGAGTTAAAACCTCTTAAAACACACCTATCTGAACTTAAAACGACGTAGTTTAGGTCTTAGGAGCTTAGGAATTACCATAAAGCCCTTACTAAATTCGCAGGAAAGTTACACTGCCAGTCCCAACAAGGGACTGGACGACTCGCTACCTGAGGGGATGACTCGTCGTCTACACCCATCCTCAGCAATAGAAAACATACTCCTGCTGGTCACCAAGAGGGACACCATGACTCGTGGTGACCAAATCGTGATGAACACTGCCAATATTTTCCTCATTCATGCCAACCTCTTACCACGAGTAACTTAAGGACTCATTGGTCTGACCACGAGTTGTGGCTTGTCTCGTGGTTAACCCCCAGACCACCTTCGTATCCAACTTTTCCTCCACATCATGAGTCACTTAACGACTCATGGGGCACTTCACGAGTCACTAGACGACTCATCCTGTTTCTTGTGCAGAAATTCCTATTTTCTCTGTTTCAACCCTCGGGTCTAATCTTAGGGCGTTCAGGGTATTACAATATCTCCCTCTTGGGAACATTCATCCTCAAATTTGAATAAGCATACTAAAAAGCTGGGAAAAGCAACTGTCATACCTAATACTAAATATTTATGGCTAAAAACTGACGGAGTGACTAACTCCGGACTAAAATACATGACTGAACTTAATGCATGAATCACACATACATGCATTGAAATGAAAGAAACTAGGGAACATGAACTGAACATGAAATTGAATGGAGTACTAGGGAGGAAACTGATACCTCAAGCTGAAAATGAGCCGGAAAGGAATAGATGCGGGTATTTAGCCATCATATCTGCTTCAGCTTACCATGTAGCTCCCTCAACACGTTTATTCCTCCACAAAACCTTGACTAAAGATACTTCTTTGTTTCTTAGCTTTCGAACTTGACGATCAAGTATTTCAGCCAAAACCTCTTCATAGATAAGGCTATCTTTCACACCTACACTCTCCACCAGAACAACCAAAGACGGATCACCCATACACTTCTTCAAGGGCGATACATGGAAAACTGGATGTACTGGAGCCAATTATGAGGGCAACTCCAACTCATAGACCACCTTACCAACACGTCTCACAATCCGGTATGGGCCAACATAGCGAGGACTGAGTTTCCCCTTCTTTCCGAACGTCATCACTACCTTCATGGGCGACACTTTCAGAAACACCCAATCATCAACTTCGATTTCAAGTTCTCTCCTCCTCACATCCACATAGGACTTTTGACGACCCTGAGCTATTTTCAACCTTTCCCTTTTAAGCTGAACATTCTCCATAGCCTCATGAATTGAATCTGGTCCTATCAGCGTAGCTTCACCGACCTCAAACCAACCAATAGGTGATCTACACCTCCGCCCATAAAGAGCCTCAAATAGAGCCATCTAAATGCTGAAATGGTAGCTGTTGATAAATGCAAATTCAATGAGAGGCAAGTGATCATCCCAACTACCATTTAAATCAATCACATATGTGCTCAATTTAATCTCAAGAGTCTAAATGGTCCGCTTAGCCTGACCATCTATTTGCGGGTGAAATGTTGTGCTAAGCTTGACCTGAGTACCAAGTCCCTTCTGAAACAATCTCCAAAACTAGGAGGTAAACTGAGTACCTCTATCTAATATGATGGACAAGGGCACTCCATGCAACTGAACTAACTCCCAAATATATAATTTAGCATAATCCTCCAGTGAATTAGTAGTTTTAATCGGTAGAAAATGAGTTGCTTTAGTAAAACTGTCTACAACAACCCAAATAGGGTCATACTATTGAAGAGTACGAGGCAATCCTATAATGAAGTCCATATTGATTTCCTCCCACTTCTAAGTAGGAATACTAATGTCTTGAAGCACACCTCTGGGTCTTTGATGCTCAGCTTTCACCTGTTGACAATTCGGGCACTTTGCCACAAACTCTGCTATGTCATTCTTGATGCCATTCCACCAAGAAACTTCTCGAAGGTAACATTACATTTTGGTGGCACCTGGATGTATAGAATATCGGAACCATGAGCCTCGTGTAACATTCGATCTCTCAAATTATCAGTACCCGAAACACACAAATGACCCTGATATCAAAGCACACCATCTCCCCCTTTGGAGAAGACCTCCACCTTCTAATTCTGAAAAGCTTCCTTCAACTTTACCAAAATAGGATCCTCTTCTTGTCTAGTCTTGACTTCAGTCACCAAGAAAGATTCTGATCCATTCTGAATAATGATACCACTATTTGTCGAGTCAACAAGATGCACTCCTAGCCGTGCAAGCTGGTGCACATCCTTAACTAACTCTTTCCTCTCCTCATCTACATGGTTCACACTCTCCATAGAAAGCCTACGAAGAGCGTCTGCCACTCAATTAGCCTTTCTCGGATGATAAAGGACACTCATATTATAATCTTTAAGAAGGTCCAACCACCTTCTCTCGTGTAGATTTAGATCCTTTTGGGGAACCGTGTACTCTAGCCTTTTCTGGTCCATAAACACATCCACATGGATCCATTATAGGTAGTGTCTCCAAATCTTCAAGGCAAACACTACCGCCGCCAACTCAAGGTCATGAGTCGGATAGTTCTTTTCATGGACTTTAAGCTGTCTGAAAGCATAGGCTATAACCTTACCATTATACATCAATACACAACCAAGGCCGATTCTCAAGGAGTCACAATATACCACAAACGCATTGGTACCCTTAGCTAGAGTCAACACTGGTGCTGAGGTGAGTCGAGTCTTCAACTCTTGGAAGCTCTTCTCACAAGCCTCTAACCATTGAAACTTCACTTTCTTTTGGGTCAACTTGGTCAACGGTTCCACAATGGATGAAAATCCTTCCACAAACCTCCTGTAGTAACCGGCTAAGCCCAAGAAAGATATCCTAGGGGCTCACTGGTCTAGGTCAATTCTTCACAACTTCGATCTTTTGTGGGTCCACCTGTACACCATCACTCGACACCACATGTCTCGAAAATTCTATCGAGTTTAACCAAAACTCGCTCTTGTTGAATTTAGCATACAGCTGGTGATCCTTAAGAGTCTGTAGTACACCCTCAAATGAGTGGCATGCTCCTCTTCGCTCCGAGAGTATATGAGAATGTCATCTATGAACACGATCAGGAACATATCAAATACGGCTTGAACACCCTGTTCATCTAATCCATAAAGGCTGCAGGAGAATTTATTATTCAAAAAGAATAACTACAAACTCATAGTGAACATACCAAATCCTGAAGGCTGTCTTCGGGATGTCACTCTCTCCAACTCTAAGCTGATGATATCCGGATCTGAGGTTTATATTTGAAAAACACTTGGCACTTTGAAGTTGGTCAAACAAGTCATCAATTCTGGGGAGAGGATACCTGTTCTTGATGGTGAACTTTTTCAATTGTCGATAATCAATGCAAATCCGAAGGGAACCATCCTTCTTCCAGAAAAAGAGTATTGTGCACCCCATGGGGACTTTCTAGCTCTGATGAAACCCTTTTCTAAGAGATCCTTCAACTGCTCCTTCAATTCCTTTAGCTCAGCTGGAGCCATTCTGTAAGGTGGAAAAGATATAGGTTGTGTATCAGGAAGAATGTCAATACCAAAATCGATCTCCCACTCGGAAGGATTTCCCGATAAATCATCTGGAAACACTTCTAGATATTCACACGCCATAGGAGCTGACTCGATAGTCGGGGTATCAGATGTAGCATCCTTAACACTAACTAGGTGGTACACGCAACCATCAGAAATCATCTTTCTAGCTTTAAGGTAATAAATGAAATGACCTACAGGAACAACAAAACTACCCTTCCATTCTAGGACTAGCTTACCTGAAAACCCGAACTCTACCGCACGGGTTCTACAATTTACTGAGGCATAACATGCATGGAGCCAATCCATGTCAAAGATAACATCAAAATTCTTCATGGCTAGCTCTACTAAATCTGCTAATGTGACTTTTTGAAGGACTGTGACAAGGATATTTCTGTATACCCATCGAGCTATAACTGAGTCACCGATTGGAGTAGAGACTAAGAAGGATTCTGATAGGATTTTTGGATTAACTCTGAAACTACTAGCAACATAAGGAGTCACAAAAGATAAAGTAGCCCCTAGATCTAGCAAAGCATATATATTAAGGTGGAATACTTGTAATATACCAGTGACTACATCTGGAGATGTCTCCTACTCTTGGCGAGATGCAAGGGCATAAAACCTATTCTGTTGCTGTCCATCACCTGCACTAGTGGAGGCTCCCTAATGAGCTGAGCATGCTGGTGGGGCTGCTGAAGTAGTGGCTAGGTATCGACCTCTACCATGGCCCTATCTAGCTTCTAAGCAATCTCTGAGCATATGGTTGGGCTTCCCACACCCGAAACAAGCACCTATACCTGCTAAGAATTGACCCATGTGCCTCCTGCCACTACTGTCACAAGCTGGAATACTGGGATCTACGGATCTGCTAACCTAACCTCGAGAGCCTGATGCTCATCCCCTCTGGTCGTGCCTAGATTTGGATGGCACACTCACTACTGATGGTGCTGGGGCTGACAATCTCTAGTGTGATTGTTGATGGTGCCCATAACTAGGTCTTTGCTAGGAGAATCTGAGGCTATTAGTCTTGTCCCTCTTGGCCTCTCTATCCCGCTCACTCACCTGTACCGCCGCTATCTACTAGGTGTACAAAACTATCCGTGAGAGGTCAATGTCCTTATGAAACATCACGGTCTAGCAATCTTTGACCAAATAGTCTGCTATTCCATGCACGAACTGACTCACTCGAGCCCTTTGATCTTCCACTATCTCAGGTGCATATTTGGATAGGCTGGTGAACTCTAAGGCATACTCCAAGACCTTCATGTTTTTCTGCCTCAAGTTCACCAATTCAGCTACTTTGATCTCCCTCATTTCTCTGCTAAAGAACCAATCAAAGAACACGTTATAGAACTCATCCCAACCAATAAGGCCTGCTCCAACTGCCCTACCATTCTTCCACTCTCTGATCAGATATGTGCAACCCCTTCCAGCTGATAAGAGGCTAATTCTGCGCACTCCTCCCCTGTCACCCCCATAATCTGGGTGATTTTCTTAATCTTATCAATAAACTCATGTGGATTCTCGTCCATCTTCGATCCCAGAAACTCCAGAGGGTTCATCCTAAGAAAGTCTCTGACTCTAGCCACTGTCGCATTCCCGTTCTGGGGAACATGCGCTACCACCTATTGGTTGACCTGGGCGGTCAATGCCTGTGCCAACATCTCGATCACAACCCTAAACTCTACATCGACATGCTCGGGCACATGATCTTCGGGGCCGATGGGGCCTGCTAGTGCCCATCCCGATTGTCATTCTCATGGCCATTTCCATTTCTGTTTCTTCTTCTATTAACTCATCGAGGAGGCATGATTCTGCAAATGCGTATAGCACAAGTTAGAAGAATAGGGAGACATTTCCACGCATGACATAGATCATCAAAGAAGGGAAGTTTCCTAAACATTTTGTAGCCCCTTCATCAAAAGTGTGGGGCACTTCACACCCATAAAAAAGAATCTACTTAACGTGACTTTTAAACACCCTAGGACACTTTAAAACCTAATGCTCTAATACCAAGTCTGTCATGATCGAACATAGGCCCGAATCAAAAAATGAACAAAGAACCCTGAGAGGCTCCAAGTCGACCCATGGCATGAACATGACATATAAACTAAATATAATAATTCGTAATTTTAAGATATAAGATACTGGAAGTCTGAAAATCTGATACATCGATTATCTTAATACATAACAGCGATCTAAAGCTGAAAGCATACTATGTATGATAAGCCTCTACATGCTGACGAGTTGATGGGGCAAGACCCCAACTAACTCACTAAAGAATAAAACTAAAAATACTGAACACAACTGATAAAAAGGGGCCCTCCAAGGATGAAGACTCACCAACTCTGCCTGGTAGGTGCTAACTCTACAAATCTAGCTAACGATGGGACTAAACCTGAATGTCCGGTCCTGTATCATTAAATGAGACGACATAAAGTATGTGTTTAGTACGTGAAATATATTGAGTATGCAAGATAAATAAAATCACTAAGTAAGTAAAAATCAGAAATCATGCATATCATAAAATATTTCATCATAATATTCTGTGAATGGGGCCTGCATGCTAGTATCTAAAAACATGACTCAAACATAACTAAATATCATAATTGAATCGAATGACCCAAAGTTAAACTGATTATTCATAAGTAAAACTAAACATTGGGTCAAACCTGCTGAAAACATATTGTCATGACTGATGAACATGCATAATTGAATTTATGAGGAACAATGGGAGACTCATCATCTAACCAACATTACCATGATAGAGCTTACGTGGTCCCAACTATTACACTCAAGTGGGCAGAGCCGTCCAAAGCCTTTGCAGGGCAAAGGACGCTACCATGATATAGATATCAAGCTAAGGCCCCTTGGGGGCAGGGAAAGCTCACAAAGGAGGTCCCACATAATCTAAACATATCTACGTTGGTATGTAGTTCAGAGGCACAGGGTTTACGGAATCCTTAGCCTACTCAATGCTATAAATTACTCTAAAAACATACATATGATCTCCAGCATTTTTCAACGAAGCTGAACCATAATCTAGAGACGAAGCTGAATCATAATAATACATATATAATCAAAAATATATCATGATGAGTCATGGATCAAACCATACCTCAAGCTGAAAATGGGAGTCTAGACTCCAAAACCATGTGGTAAGCGAATAACATGAAATTGAAATAAATCATAAATATACTTGATCATATGGGCTTGGGCAAAATTATACATACTTTTAGATAGTCAAAAAATCATGGATATAAACATGGGTAATTCAGAATCATATTTTCATCATATACATCTCATCATACTTGAAAACATATATCATAATCTCAACTTTTTTTAAACTTTCATAAATGGGCATTATAATTTGTAAAACCTTGAAAACATGAATTGTAATTGAAAACTTTATAAAACATGACCATGAATCATAATTCAACATTAGAAACATGAATAGAGTATACCCATGATAGATACTTAGAGAATCCACAAGTTGAGTTAAAACCCCATTGATTCATAAACTTAGAGTTTACATGAATTTGAGAAGGAATTGGGCATAGGAGTGGATGAATACACCCATTCATAACCCTACATACTTGGGTACTTTTGACTTGAATGCCCTAAGGAATTGGGGAAGAACTTGATGAATTTCTAGGCTTGATCACCCTTAGGAACTTCTAGGCTTGCATGCATGGAGAGGGATAGGTTTAGAATGAGTTAAACCCTCTTAAAACACACCTATCTAAGCTTTAAATGACGTAGTTTAGGTCTTAGGAGCTTAGGAATTACGAAAAGCCCTTACTAAATTTGTAGAAAAATTGCACTACCAATCCCAACATAGGACTGGACAACTCACTACCTGAGGGGATGACTCGTCGTCTACACCCGTCCTCAGCACTGGAAAACATACCCCTACTGGTTACCACGAGGGACACCCCGACTCATGGTGCACCCAATGACTCGTGGTGACCAAGTCATGATAAACACTGCCAATATTTTCCACATTCATGCCAACCTCTGGCCACGAGTAACATAACAACTCGTTGGTCTGACCACAAGTCGTGGCTTGCCTCATGGTCAACCCCCAGACAACCTTTCATAGCCAACTTTTCCTCCATCATGGGGTACATCACAAGTCACTAGACGACTCATCCTATGAACTGGTGCATAAATTCTTATTTTTCTCCGTTTCAACCCTCGGGTCTGATCTTAGGGCTTTCGGGGTATTATAGTTACTTAGACTTCACCCCCAACTCAAATTATACACACTAAGGAACAAGAATTTTATCAAAGTACAAACCCACATTGGTATTCACATAATATCACTACCCCCACATACTCAAGAAAGAAGAATAGCAAAGTAGCATCTAGAACAAATAAGTGGGTAATTGGGATACATGATTTAGGGGTATTTCAGTGGTCCCAATCTCAAAAACATTCATATTGTGACAATTTATAATTAAAAACAAAGTAAGAATGACATACCAGATGGATTGGAATGCACAAAGATGAGAAAGATCAAAGTTTGCACAATAGAGCTTCTCACAACTTGTTCTTGCTTTAGTGTATTTGACAGTAGAGTGAGTAGTGAAAATATGAGGGATGGAGTGTGGGTTTTATAGGAGAGAAAGAGGAAAGGGGATTGGTCGGTGAAAAGGTGGGTTTAATGGTTGGAAGGTGGAAAGTGATGTATGAGGAAGGTGAAAAGGTGTAATAGGGAAGTGGGAAGGTGGAAGAAGGGGGTTTATAGGAATCTGTAGGGGTTTGACCGGTAATTTTTTTTTATATTCTCGGGTTGGGTTGATCCATGGATAAGTCAAAAAAAATCTTTAAAAGATGAACTTACCTGCACCTGTGCTTTACTGGATGTCGCCAATAAGGATCGACGGTTCGCCGGTTCTACCGTCGGTGCCTAATACCTTTCTAGTTCACTGGTTATCTACCGATGATTGGCCGGTGAGTTGTAGATTGGAACCGGCGGTTCAACGATTAGATCGCCGAACACCCTAAAACTTCCAGGTGCACTATTTTGAGCTGGCAATTCACCGGTGGTTTGCGAGTTGGTATCGGCGTTCCGGCTATGAGTCACTGGTCCCCTCTCTTTTCTCCCTTTTTTCTATTCATGATCTGCGACAGAGGTTCGTTTTGCATGTTGGCACCAGCGTTTTACCGGTCTGACACAGTGTCTGCCCTATTTTTCTTCTCCATTGTTTGTGTATACAAGTTACCTGCAAAGTCAAAAACAACAAACCATCAATATTCTCAAAATAAAACACTTGGGTTGCCTCACAAGGAGTGCCTTAGTTAACATCGTGGCACGACGTATTTCTCATTCATATTCATTTTCGGAGGATCATCCTCCGACTCATCCTCTTCCATATCAACTTCTTCATTTCACTTTCATAATTCAACACTCTAATCACCTTACATTTTTCATGGAGGCTTAGCGGTTTCGCATACTTTTAAGGTAACCTCTTCACCTCCCACATGAAAATTGAGCTCACCTAGCTCTATATCTATCAAGGCTCTGCCCGTGGTGAGTAATGGTCTCCCTAAGATGATTGGAACTTCCACATCTATCTCACAATCTAGAACCACAAAGTCAACAGGTAGAATAAACTTATCTACCTTTACCAATATTTCCTCCAAAACACCCATTGGTTTATTGATAGAGCAATCAGCCATTAATAATCTCATCGAGGTAGGTTCGGTGTTGCCAAGCCCCAACTTATTAAAGATTATGAGGAGCATCAAATTTATACTCTCCCCCATATCACAAAGGACTTTTTTGAATACACACAACCCTATGGTGCAAGGGATTGTGAAGGCTCCCGGATCCTCCCATTTCAAGGCAAGGTTGCTCATTATCATGGCGCTGCAATGATGTGTCATCTTTTGTACCCACATCCACTACCTTCTTCTTCTTCAGAAGCTCTTTCATAAACATTTCATATCCGAGCATTTGGAGTAAAGAATCCACCAATGGTATATTTATGGACAATTTACTGAACACTTCTATAAACTTGTTGAATTAATCATCCTTTTTCTTTTTGGTTAACTGATGTGGATAAGGAGGTGGAACTCTTGGTTCTCGCTCTTTCTTACTCGAGACCTTCATGCCCACATCTCCTTCCTCATCATTTGAGGGAGTCTCATCAATATCTCCTTCACCTTGATCCTCAACATCATCACAACCATATGGTGCCTGTGGCACCTCATCCCGTTCTTTCATATCACTTTCCATTGGGGCAACAACATCCTTGGGCTTAACGCCTGCATCTCCTAGCATCTTTCCACTCCTAGTGACAATAGTCATGTATTGATTATCCGTTTTTGTATTTGGCATTGTATCACTAGGAAGTGTTCCCTTCATTTGGAATTCATTTGAGAAGATAAGTGGTTCATTTGGGCTTCTAAATGCTTGATAGAAGCCGAGTGTGAACTCGTTGTTTGGGAAATGTTAGACATCTCCCCTTTAAGTTCTTTGACCCCGCTATCTATTGACTCAACTTTCTTGAGAACTCTTGCCAATATTTCTTCAATTTCTGAGATCCCTACATCACTCACACCCAGTTGGGATTGGGATTCTCAACTTTAGGAGGGGAAACATATGTATTTGTGCTTCTATGATAGAGGTCCGCCTCACGGTTTTGCTCTCTATTGCCCCATCTCTCATTCCGATCAGGCCACCCTTGTGTGTCACGAATCCTCCAACCTTGGTTCTCTTCCTTGGGGGCCAACAACCTTGATTAGTCCTTTGGTGCCCCGGGTCAAGAACCCCCCATTTGATTTGTCATATATTGGAACTCCTCCTCGTACCTTGGTGGAAAAGACTCTCTCTCGAAATGCATTGTACATTGCATTCCCACAACATTTACACCTTTAGGACCGGCTCCCATCACATGCTTAGTTATTAACTCCACCTGAGTCATAATTTTGGAAAGATTTTCATCTCTCTCTTCATCTTTCTTTCTCGTTTAAGTTGTTAGAAAACTAGAACCAGATCATGTGAAGAATATTCGTCTCCCTTGTATGCCACGCCCTATTCGTCTTTGTCATCCTATCCAAAAAGGCTTTAGCTAGACCATACGTCTGGTCCATGATTATGCCTCTATCTAGGTTATTGGTGACTGATTTATTGATGGAGTCTAGGGCTTGATAAAAGCTTTGAAGTAACACTCCACCGAGAAGACCATTGTTAGGGAAAAGAGACACCTTCTTCTTGAACCTCAACCATGATTCATGCAAAGGCTCACCCGGCTCTTGCCTAAACATTGTAATATCATCCCTCAGCAGCAACATCCTTGAAGGAGGGAAAAATTGATCCAAAAATGCTTCTATCAAATCTTTCCATGAGGTATTGAATCTTGGAGGCAACTCTTCCAACAACATAGTTGCTTCTCCCGATAAGGAGAATGGGAAGAGCCCCAACCTGATAGACTCTTTACTTATATTAGTTATATTAAAAAGTTGGCAAGTCTCGAGGAAGTTCCTCAAATGGAGGTTTGCATCCTCACTTGGTTTTGCCCCCTAAGAGCCCTTTAATATGCAATAGGTGCAACATCATACTAGTGACATGAAACACTGCATTCCCCACCATAGTTGGTAGGTGAATGGCACCTGCGACCTCAGGCATGACAGTATTATCCCCTTCCTATTCTATATTTCCTTTCACCGATCTATCTCTCTCTTGTGAATGTTAGCTCATATGAATACACCCTAGATGTCCAAAAGCCAGAATAACTTCAAAACAAATAATATGCTTAAATGATTCAAATTAACAAACAACTCAAGGATATCAAGCGCTATTCCCCGACAACGGTGCTATTTTTTATAACTCTCAAATACACTCCTCATTTAGAGAAAATGTAAGCGATCGTTGTATCAAAACAAATAACTCGATGGGTGTAGGGGTTGAATCCCGCAAGAAATAAGGAATTATTTTCCCAAGAGTTGTTTAGTGAATTGAATTGATTCACATCCAAGCAATGAAAACACAAAAGTAAATTTTGGGGGAAGTGAATGCAATAGAATTATAAAATCTAAACTCAGCTAATCAAGAGAGCAAGATAACCAAAATCAAAAAACAATAATGAGCAAAGGACAGAGGTGTGGTGTAGATGGGATGTCAATCAAATCATGATTCACTGGACAATCAAGTTATTACTAATATGTGTAAATAACCTTGAAAAACATGGTGCCCGATGTTTTTCAATCACTTGGGCGCCTTATCCTCATGTCCTTTCAAACCTCAAGGTACAATTTAACTATTCCAATATGGTTTGGTTTAAGGGCTGAGCTATTTCTAGCAATCAACCTCTAAAGGGATTATGACCATGGATTTTGGCTATTTCTAGTCCAACCCCACATAATCAAATCCCAACCCACTATTAAGTTCTCCCCCATTACTTAATTCTTCTTTTTCAAGCCAAAATTAACTAAGAAAACAATACCCATGTTTGCAACTATGAGCAATCAACTCTAATTTGAGGAGAATTCAATAGATTTACACTAATTAAGTAAATACAAGATAAATCTAGCAATACCCAATTAAATAAAACACCCATCATCACACACCTGTAGTTATAGATTTAGCTACTCATAATTGAGAAACACAAGAGCATACTTATCAATAAACTCAATAATTTCATCATTAAGGGTAATCATAATCAAGCTCAAAATATCTCTACAATGGTAGTTATACCTTGCTGAAGAAGATGAAGATGAAAAAATAATATTCAAATATTTCTTCTCTTCTCCAATGGAGTTCTCTCCTCTCAAAAGTAATGGGAATAATCAATAATCTTTTCAGAGTACTTTTTCTAGAATATGTGCAAAAGTAGGTCACAACATTCTCCTCGTTATTTAGGGCTGGGTATTTTTTCCCTTTTCAGGCGTCTTTCACTTGCGATGAAACCGACGATTTGCTGGTGTCTATCAATGAACCAACAATTGATCTTAGCTGTTGTCTAATGAATTCTAGAGCATTTCAGTGATGGCTCCAGTGGTTCGCCGGTTACTATCCGCGAACCACCGATTGATCTCATATGTTGTCCATTGAAGTCCAGAACATTTTAGCGATGGCATCGACGGTTCGCTGATTGCTGTCTGCAAGTCACAAATTGTAGTTGTTCATCATTCCAGTAGGTGCCTACGGTTAACTGACATTTCACCGGTGTCCTCGGGTGGAGTGCCTGTTTTCACTTGAATCTCATCTTTTTTACTCAATTTCATGCTCCTTCTCTTCAAGTTAATTACCTACAACATCCAAAGGAAAAAAGACATAAAATCCAACTAAAAGAATTAAAACTAAGCTAAAACTCATGTTTAAAATACTAATGAGTTGGTAAATTACCAACTCATCAGTAAGATGGCATATTAAAATAGTAAGTATCGACTTTCTATGAATCAATTAGATTCGATCATCGGTAAATTAGTAACTTAAAGTTACAAAGAAGTTTTTTATTATGCTTATAAATGATTAAGTTAAGTTAATTATTGTAGGTATTAAAATGATCTTCAAAATCTTGAAAGGTTACTCCTAAAAGCTTATAAGTTGATTGTAATGACGTTAATTTTTCTTAAACTCCTCAGTTAATTGCAAATATTATGTAAGTTATTTCAATGTTGTCTGAATTATGGCTATAAATTTTTGTTTGCCTATAAGGAAGCACCTAGAGAATTATTTACGAGTTTCCATGTTAAAGAGCTCCAAGTTTTAGATCTTTAAGTTATGTCTTCACGTTTATAAGTTATGTTGAAATATGCGATACTACTTTAAGAAGTTTCAATTAATCATATTCTGGGGACTTTGCGAATGATTCAATCAAGTATTTTGATTTTCATAAAGTCTAACAGCTCAAGTCTTTATGAGTCCCTTTAGCTATAGGTCTTAATGTATACATTTCTCCTACTATAGCATACTATTGAACTCTTCCATTTATAACCAAGTCATACATCTTTATGTTCATCTTTTATTAAGCTATTGTTTGAACTTCTTAAGTTTTGAAAAGATTCCTCTCACTTACACATTTTCCCAACATCTAAAAAAGTTTGAATACAAGTTTTCTACTAATGAGTTATGTTGAGAACTCAGATCAGATACTTTTTGTGAAAGTCCAAGATTTGTCTAAAACTTTAGCCTCTCAAATATTACTAGTTATCTATCGAGCTAAAAACTCTCTTCAATTAAGTCAGTATTCAGTTGTTCCAGTAGATTACCCAAGGAGGGTTATTATTGAGTCACCAGGGTAAAAGGTTTTTCTTAAGTATTACTACATCACGAGCATGCACGATTGCATTATGTTACTGATGATTATGATTAATGCTACTGACACACCCCCTGATGTGATTATACCGGCAGAACATATACCTATGCATCTCACCCCCCTCCGCCCGATGCAGTTATATCTACGGGACATATATTTATAAGACCCACCCTTCGGTGTTGTTATGTAGGTGGGATGTTTACCCCATAGATGAGACCTTAGTACAGTGCTAGTTGGACATGTCTCATACAGACAGAGCATTGCATGCATAATTATAATTTCATTGATGCATATATTTGTTGTTATGTGGTATTTATGTGACTGCACAAATGCATTAGCACAAATTCCAATCAGGTTACGATTACCAGAGTTAGGTTGAGTTTGTCCCTACTCCTTGTTCAGTTATCTCGAGTCACTCATGTTGTAGTGAGTCATTATCAGTCATAATTTACAGAGTTCCATGTTATCTTTGTCCTCTATATCATTATTTTTTTGACTCAGTTATCATATGAATGTTGTCTCGTGATTGCAGTTTCAACCTTATGTACCAGTACATTTTATTTGTACTAATGTCCCTTTTCCCGGGGACCTACATTCGTGCCGTAGGTATAGGTAGAGGCCAAGATTTCTAAGCAGTAGCAGTTTGTATGATCAGCGGATGTGTTGGCACGCTCCCTTCTTCTTGGAGCTAAGACCTAGTTACTTCAGCTTGAGTTTTGAGTAATAGTTATAGGTAGTTCGGAGCCCTGTTCCGACCATCAGTTTAGTGTACTCTTTAGAGGCTTTGTGGACTTAGTATGTGCAGTATTATTAGTTTTTAGCCTCGTCGGCTTCCCATTATTTGGTTTAGCATAGCCATAGCCTTGTCGGCGTTTCACTTTTTTATTAGTAGTTGAGACCTTATAGGTCCAATTGTTTACCTTAGTTGATTATGATAGGTGGCCTGGATGGCCTAAGTGTTATAGTTATAGGTGATATACACTAATAAAAGTTATTATTTTTCAATTGAAATTTTCCATTAAAAATTGTTAAGTATCTATTCCCACTGATTATCGACGAAAAAAGAAAAAATAATAGTGCTTTCATATGAAAAATCATGAAACTTTCTTCTATTTAAGTGAGAATTTATTTTCCACCATGCATTTTCCCAGTGAACTGGTTTAGTGGGAAATGAGGGGGCAAATCATGTTTTATAACACAAATTTCCCATTGATTTATGATGAAAAAAATCTATATTTCTAGTAGTGGTATAGCTGGCTCACAAATAATGGCCTAGGGTTTATTTAGTTATTGAAATTCTCTATCTCCTTAATCTTTTTAGATTTCATGACTAGTACAATGTTGTAATTGGGATGTTAATATCAACTTGTAAAATGACCAGATTCTTGAATTTTTGCTTGATTTTGAGTTCCATTTCATGAACTAGCAATGTTTCAAAAATAGTATGATCTTTTAGAGTACATATGATTTTCTCATGATTTATGTAACCATGCTTTACAGTACTATTAGCATAGTCAGTATACTCAGTAATATCAGTAATGTTAGTAGTACCAACATTTCATCATTTTCAGTCATTAGGACTTTTAGGCTCTCAGGACACTTCCAAATAAGTAGTTCTGATTTATCCTTAAGACACCAATTTGAGCTAATCCATTCAGTTAGTAATACTTACAAGCTTAGATGGGAGTAGTACTTAGCATCGACAAGACCGGGGTTCCAGCGCACCTAGGTCCCCTAAACTATATGCCACCATAGGTCTTTAGCCCAAATAGACATCAGTTAGTGAATTCATAGACACGCCTTTATACCCTGGCAAGGTATATTGGACCGTACCAATAGGGCGTATACATCGAACTCCATGATTAGCTCACGTGTTTATACGATTAATAGGCTCTCCCATAGCATAATCTTGTCTCAGATCTCATAATATGTATATTATCCTTAATCGTTGTTACTAGCTTGACGATATTTTCAGATTTCAGATTATTTATGATTCAGACAGGGTCATTTTATATTACTTCAGCATTTTTACTTATAATGTATTTATCAGTATGTTTATGTCTTAAATTTCATAGCTTCACATACTCAGTACATTCAAAGTACTTACAAATACTTCCTATGCTATATTGCTTTATGATAGGTTCAGGTACCCAGCCTCAACATTGCAGCTAATTTTTCCGGCGAGATCTGGCAGTTGATAGTGGTGAATCCTCATCTTTTGAGGAATGGAGTCTTTTTATTTTAGTTATTATCATTTCCAATTTTTAGACTTTAGAGTTAGCTGGGGGCTTATTCAAGCAACTTATTAGTTAGTAGAGGCTTTCAGACAGTGTAGTGTTAATCCTACTTATCATTCTCAGTGTTGGTTAAAACTTTAGTATTTATCAGATATTATTTATTCATATGAAATAATTCTTTTACACTTCATTAGGTTCCACTCAGTTTCTATTTACTTCTAAGTATGTTAGTGATATGCTATGACATAGGTTAGCTTGGGGTCACTTATGACTCTAGGCACCGTGTCGTGTTCAGGGTGTAGAATCGGGTCATGTAAAACTTGGTATCAGAGCCATAGGTTTAGAGTGTCCTAGGGTATCTAAAAGTCACGTAAGGTAGAGTCTTTTTTATGGGTGTGAAGTGTGTCACAATTATGAGAGAGAGGCTACAAGACGTTCTTAGGAAAGTTCCCTTTTCTTCATGATTCTTATCGTGCGTAGCGTATGAAACTCTAAAATGTCCTTCTAACTCGTGCTCTAATATTTTCAGTTAACAATGCCTCCCAAAAGAGTAAATTGAAAGAGGAACGGTAACGTCAACCAGCAAACACCAGCAGCTCTAGCAGCCCCTGAGGATGATCAGGTGACACCTGCTGAGTTCAGGGTTGCTATTCAAATGCTATATAAGGCGGTCACTAACCAGGTCAACTAGAAGGTTGTTGTACCTGCCAATAGGAATGGGCCTACAGCTGCTGCTAGAGTTCATGACTTTAGTCAGATGAATCCCTCAGAATTTCATGGGTCTAAGGTAGAAGAGGACCAACGGGACTTTATTGACGAGGTTCAGAAGATCACCCAAATCATGGATGTTACCTCTATCAAAAGTTTAGACTTGGCCGCTTATTAGTTGAAAAGAATGGCTCAAATATGGTACAAAATGGAAGGATGGGAGATGGGTTGGTACAGGTCTGATTAAGTGGGATGAGTTTGTGACCGTGTTTCTAGATAGGTTCTTTTCCTGGGAGTTAAGGAAAGCAAAGGCTGTGTAGTTCATCAATTTGAAGAAGAACGACATGATGGTGGAGTACGCCTTAAAGTTCACTCAATTGTCTAAGTATGCTCAAGAGATGGTTGCCGAGCCGAGAGCTCGCATGCTCAAATTTGTAAATGTGGTCTCAGACTTGGTGGATAAGGAGTGCAGGACGGTCATGCTCATAAATGACATAGGCATTTCTAGGCTTATAATCCATGCACAGTAGATAGAGGAAAAGAAATTGAAAGAGATAAAAAGGGAAAGTAAGCGAGCAAAGACTGGTCAGTTCGAGTATTCACAACAGAGATTAAGAGGTGGTAATCGCCCACAATAGCAATAGAGACCTCTAGAATCCTCTTTAGTCGTTGCTCCTTCTTTCAGGTCCCATTAGGATTGGAAAGGTGGAGCACCAGGCTCCCAGTCTCTGAGCCATGTATCCAGTAGACGTACTTTCCCAGTATGTCCTAAGTGTGGTGAGAACGATTCGGATGAGTGCCATCTAGGCAAAGGGGTTTGCTTTGTTTGTGTTCAATTAGGTCACAGATTGAGTGACTGCTCGTCAGCCGAATAGGGGAAGGTCAAATCCACTACATTAGCAGCTCCATAGGGTCTCCCAACTCAGCAGGGTACTACTTCAGGTACAAGTGGTAGTCAGCACCAGAACCACTTCTACGCCCTATCCCCTCGCCAGGACCAGGAGAACTTGCTTGATGTAGTCGACGGTATGTTACGTCTCTTTCAGATAGATATTTATGCTTTACTAGATTCAAGAGCCATACTTTCCTTCGTAAATCCTTATATTGCAGTCCTATTTGATATTAGTCTAGAAATTCTCCCAGAGCCATTTTCAGTCTCTACTCCGATTGATGAAGCAGTTAGAGCTAGTCGAGTATACAGAAATTGTCCAGTCAAGATTTTACAAAAAGTCGCCTCAATTGATCTAGTAGAGTTAGATGTGGTTGGTTTTTTCCTCATTCTTGTAATGGACTGGTTACACTCTTTCTATGCCTCAGTTGACTGTATAAATAGAGTCGTTAGATTCATGTTTTCTAATGAACCGGTCCTAGAATGAAAGGGTAGTACTTCGATGCCTGAGGGTCAATTTATCTCTTACCTTAAGGCTAGAAAAATGATTTCTAAGGGTTACATCAATCATCTATTTAGGGTCAGGGATCCTAGTTCCAAAACTCCAACGCTTTGGTCAGTTCCAGTTGTAAATAAGTTCCCATATGTATTTCCCCAAGATCTTCCTAGAATTCCTCTCGAGCGGGAAATAAACTTTGAGATAGATCTTCTCCTAGATACCCAACCTATCTCAATTCCTTCTTATGGAATGGATCCACCTGAGCTTAAAGAGTTAAAGGAATAGCCAAAGGACCTTTTATACAAGGGTCTGATCAGACCCAACATCTCTCCATGGGGTGCCCCAGTCCTATTCGCGCGAAAGAAAGATGATTCACTCAGAATATGTATTGACTATCGTTAGTTGAATAAGGTCACAGTCAAGATATCCTGTTGCTAGGATTGATGACCTATTTGATTAGCTTTAGGGTGCTAGATGCTTTTCAAATATAGACCATAGTTCAGGCTATCATTGGCTTAGAATCAGCGAATGTGACGTTTCAAAGACAACCTTAAAAACTTTGTATGGTCACTATGAATTTGTTGTTATGTCTTTTGGACTAACAAATGCTCCTGCAACCTTTATGGACTTGATGAACGGGGTATTCAAATAATACCTAGATATGTTCATCATTGTCTTCATAGACGATATTTTGGTTTATTCCAGAACAGAGGAGGAACATGCAAACCACCTAAGAATAGTTTTGCAGACTCTCAAGGACCACCAGTTTTTTGCTAAATTCAGCAAGTGTGAATTCTAGCTAAACTAAGTGGCATTTCTCTGTCATGTTGTCTCAAGTGAGAGTATTCAAGTAGATCCTCAAAAGATAGCGGCAGCGAAGGATTGGCCAAGACCCACTTCTTTGTAAGATATCAGGAGTTTCTTGGGCCTAGTCGATTACTATAGACATCTCCTAGAAGGATTCTCTTCCATTGTCTCTCCTTTGATCAGACTATCTCAAAAGAAAGAAGCATTTTAGTTGTGTGATGCATATGAGAAGAGTTGTTAGGAGTTGATGACTTGACTCACTACAAACCCAATTTTGATCCTACCCGAAGGTTCGGATGGGCTATGATCTATTGTGATGCCTCCAAAATTAAGTTCTGATGAAACATGGAAAAGTTATAGCATACGCCTCCAAACAGCTAAAAGTTCATGAAAAGAACTATCCGAATCACGATCTTGAGTTGGTAGCAGTAGTATTTGCCTTGAAGATTGGAAGCACTACCTCTACGGGGTTCATGTAGATGTGTTTACTAACCACAAAAGCCTACAGTATGTGTCCAGTTAGAAGGATTTGAATCTTCGTCAGAGTAGATGGTTGGAGTTGTTGAAACACTACGACATGACTGTCTTGTACCACCCCAATAAAGCCAATTTAGTGGATGACACCCTCAACAAACTATCAATGGATAGTGTTTCTCATATTGAGGGTGATAAGAAAGAACTAGTTCGGGATGTTCAAAGACTGGCTCATCTAGGAGTTCATTTGGTTGACTCATTAGAAGGTCGAGTTATAGTTTGTAATGGGCCAAAGTCCTCCCTTGTGGTGGAGGTTAAGAAAACACAAGATGATGTCCCAATATTACTTATGTTGAAGGAAGTAGTCCTAAAGGAAAAGGTGGAAGTTTCTCCAAAGGGGGAGATGGTATGCTCCATTACCAGGGCAGATTGTGTGTTCTAGATGGAGATGATTTGAGGCAACAAATACTAATGAAAGCTCACAACTCTAGGTACTCTATCCACCCAGGTGCCACCAAGATGTATCATGAACTATTGGAAGTCTATTGGTTGAATGGAATGAAGAAGGACATTATAGAATTTGTGACTAAGTGCCCAACCTGCCAACAGGTCAAGGTTGAGAATCAGAGACCTGGGGGTACGACTCAGGATATCAGCATTCCTACTTGGAAGTGGGAAGAAGAAAACATAGATTTATTACAGGTCTACCTCGTACACACTGACAGCATGACTCAATTTGGGTGGTTGCATCCTGGATGACTAAGCTAACACATTTTCTACCAGTTAAGACCACAGATTCAGCAGAGGATTATGCCAGACTATATATCCGGGAGTTAGTCATACTATATAGAGTCCCCTTGTCCCTCATTTCAGATAGGGGTACTCAGTTCACCTTGCATTTCTGGAAGTCTTTTCAGAAGGGACTTGGTACTCAAGTTAAGATTAGCACAACTTTCTATCCACAAACAGATAGCCAGGCTGAGCAAACAATTCAAACTCTTGAGGATGTTTTAAGGGCATGCATGATTGATTTCAAGGGTAGTTCGGATAATCACTTATCTTTCATTGAGTTTGCATATAATAAAAGCTACCACTCCAATATTTAGATGTCCCCGTTCGAGGCACTATATGGTAGGAGGTGTAGGTCTCCTATGGGGTGGTTTAAAATTGGTGAAGCTACCTTGATAGGGCTTGATTTAGTATAGGAGGCCATGCAGAAGGTTTAGCTTATCAGGGAAAGCCTGAAAACAGCTCAAAGTCATTAGAAATCATATGCATATGTGAGGAGAAGAAAGTTGGAATTTGTTGTGGATGATTGAGTATATCTGAAAATTTCACCTATGAAAGGGGTGATGAGGTTTTAGAAGAAAGAAAAACTCATTCCCCGCTATGTTGGCCCTTACAAAATCCTAAGGCGCTTTGGCAATATGGCCTATGAGCTGGACCTTCCTACGAAGTTAGAATCGGTGCATCCAGTCTTTCATGTATCTCTATTGAAGAAGTGCATGGGTTATCTGACCTCAATTGTACCTTTAGAGAGTGTTGGTACAAAAGATAGTTCTCCTACGAAGAGGTCCCAGTAAATATTTTGGATCGTCAAGTCCTTAAGTTGAGGAATAAAGAGGTCTCATGGGTAAAAGTTCTATGGAGGAATCAACTTGTAGAGGGAGCTACATGTGAAGTCTAAGTAGATACGGTGGATAAATAACCTCACCTTTTCCCTTCCAGCTCAACTTCAGCATCAGGTACTAAATCACTCCTTAGTACTCTATTTAGTTTTATGTCAGTAGCATGCTCATCAGTTTATTCATTTCATAGTGTGCACCCTTGTTTCATGAATTCAGTTAGTATGTCTATCTCATTTCAGAGTCAGCCACTCCTTCAGTATTCAGTTTACAGTTCTCAGTTTTGGGATTGCAAATCTTTTCCTATCATTCTAGCTTACTTAGTCTCCATTCAAGGACAAATGTTCTCAAGGGGGGAATATTGTAACACCCCAGAAATCTTTAAGACTAGCCCCTAGATTTAAAACTTGATTATGTAGAAAATAGGAAAAAAGGTCCTAAGTATGAGTCATTGTATGACTTCTGAGGAGGTGGTACTAGTCGTATTAGGACTCGTGATATGAGGTTTCAGAGGGGCAGCAGAAATTATACAGTAAACCACAAGTGATTCATACGGGTTGAACTAGGGCAGTACGAGTCGTACCATGACTCGTGATACGGGTTCAGCGAATCTCACAGGAGGTGGCAAGGAAACCATAACTGCATGTCACGATTCATACCACCATGGTACGCATCGTACTAACCAGTCATGAGATGAGCTTCAGAGAAGTGTTTAGTAAATTTTGGGAAACCAAAAAACCATGGTATGACCCGTGGTATAATTGTACAAATATGGTAGGCTCTAGAGGGATGAACTTCAAATAATGGTTTAGGGTAGGGTCCCTAGCCACGAGTGCAGTTACGGATCATATGATCCTGGTGTGACTCGTAGGTTGGGTCATACCACTGGAAAGGCAGATTTTTGAAATGGTTACCAAGGGAGTTTTTGAAATATTCTAAGATTCTATTGCCTAAACTACGTTGTATGGGGATATTTCATAGGGGGGATTAAAAGGGGGTTAGTCGATATTCTCCTCTCATTCTCTCCTAACATTCAAAAAGTCACCTTAAGAACTCAGACAGGCATTTCAAGGCAAGAACTAAGGCTTCAACTTTCTTCTAAGGATTTCAAGTGTTGTCTCTGGCATTCTTCTACAGTTATTTGGGGATTTAGTAAGGGCATTCCTTCCACCCTTGTGCCCCAAAATAACAAGTGAAACCTAGTTTTAAAGCTTTCTAGAAATCATTACTTAGGGTTTTCTTCTAGTTGTTGAAATACCCTATCTCCTTAATCTTTCGAGTTTTTGTGGCTATTACTATGCTGTAATTGGGATGTTAATATCAACTTGTAAAATGACTATCCAGAATCTTGAATTGTTGCATAATTTTGAGTTCCATTTCATGAACTAGAAATGTTTCGAAAATAGTATTATCTTTCAGAGTATATATGATTTTCTCATTATTTATGTAACCATGATTTACAATACTATTAGCATAGTCAGTATACTCAATAATATCTGTAATGTCAATAGTACCAGCATTTCAGCATATTCAATTACTAAGTCTCTTAGTCTCTCAGGACACTTCAAGATAAGTAGCTCTAATTTAGCCTTAAGACACCAGTTTGAGATAATCAGTTCAGTTATTTATATTTAGGAGTTTAGTTGAGAGTAGTACTTGGCACCGAGCGGACCAGGGTTCCAGTTGGTCCCCTTAACTACGTTTTATAAAGTCTTTAGCCCGAATGGGCATCAGTTAGTGATCACACAGCCATGACTTTATACCTTGGCAAGGTATATTAGGCCCTATTGATGGGGTGTATACATTGAACTCCACGTTCAGCTCACGTGGTTATATATCGGTTAACAGGCTCTCCATAGCATAATCCAATCTCAGATCTCATAATGTGTATATGATCCTTAATCAGTAGTTACTAGCTTGACAGTTTGAGATTTTATATTATTTATGGTATTGTATTTTCAGATAGGGTAATTTTATATTACTTTATCATTTTTACATAATAATGTCTTTATCAGTATATTCATGTATTAAGTTGCATAGCTTCACATACTCCGTACATTCAAAGTACTTGCGCATACTTCCTATGCTATATCATTTTATGATATAGGTTAAGGTACCTAGCCTCAGCATCACAGCTAATTTCCCTGGCAGTATCTGGCAATTGATAATGGTGAATCCTCATCTTTTGAGGAATGGAGTCTTTTTATTTTAGTTATTTTCATTTCCAGTTTTCAGACTTTAGAGTTAGCTAGGAGCTTCTCCAACAACTCATCAATTAGTAGAGGCTTTTAGATAGCGTAGTATTAATCCCAACTTATCATTCTCAGTGTTGGTTAAAACTTCCGTATTTATCAGATATTATATATTCATATGAAAGAATGCTTTTACACTTTAGTAGCTTCCACCCAGTTTTCTATTTACTTCTAAGCATGTTAGTGAATGATATGTCATGGTTTAACTTGGGGTCACTTGTAACTCTAGGCACCGTGTCGCGTCCTGGGTGGAGGCTCAGGTCATGACAGAAAGTGTCGTAAGTATATTTACATCAAATAATTAAGGTTATATGTTTATGGAAAGAAAAAGGAAGTATATGAAGTGTACGTGAACGAAGGTGCCGAAGGTCGAATGCATATACAGCATGATGAATGAGTTGAAAGACAAAGTGAGGCCTAGCAGCATGCCAAGTAGCATGTCATGGACCTTATTTTCTACATTTAGAAGCATGGCAAGCACCTCCCTTTGATGCAATGGCCAGTACTCCACGGCCCTAGCCCACCACCTTAACTAGGTATAAATATGTTTGTTTTATTGTTGATTAATTTCCATATTTCTTCTTGGATGTAAGCTGCTTGTTTCTCCCTTATAACTCTCTCTATTTCCATCCATAACGAAGAGGAAAATGAAGATGTAACCTCCCATAAAAAATCAAGGCAAGTTTGGATAAAGATTTGTGAGGCTTCAGGTGTTAGTTCTATGAAGAAAGTTGATCGTGTTTGCTGCATTTTGTTGTGTTGTTTGCTACATTTCTGGGCATTAGAAAGTAGTATTTATCTTCTCAATTTTTTGGAAGTTAATTTCCAAGAAAGATAAGTGATTTTCCCCCTTGTTTTCTCCTACGTTTATGGCACTTAAAACGTGTAAAATTGTTGAAAAGTTGTTGTATGTTGAGGTTGTTTAGTTGCATGATTTGGACGTGAATATTGTCTGGAATTTTGGTCAAAAAAACCATCTTTCATGAGTTATAAGTATGGAAGTTGAAGGCATGGGAGTTGCTGTCTTGTGAGGGAAATTGGCTAAAAATATGCGACGAAACGAGATATGTAAAGGCGTCCTTTCTCGTTTAATTCTAGCACAATTCTATGCCAATGAGTAGTACTGGCAGATATATGTCCTTAGCCCAAGTAGGGTGCTGTTTAGAACTAGTTAAAGGTGTGGAAAATATGACTGGAATGTATGATTATAAAGGTGTTCATGAACTTATGAAATGCAAAGCAAAAGATGCAATATGTACGTTTGTTATCGTGTTGTTGTTGATATAGCTATATATTGAGTCTAGAGATCCCTCAATGTGGGAACTATGAGCTGGTACTTTCTATTATATCATATATGTTTTGTCAAATATGGATAGAATCTGGTTGTTAAGTGAAATTAGTAAGAAGAGCTAAAAAGACAATGTGTAAATGAACGTAACAGTAGGAAATGGTATCAAGCCTGACAAGGGTAAATGAGAGCATCGAAATGGAAATTTCATAGAATAGTTTACCAACCTGTTATGCATATATTTTAAAGTACAAAATTTCAAGAGTAGTTTACATGTGTATATGAAACTAATCCAAGGGTAAATGTTGAGATGTTAATAACAAAAGGGGAGATAAAGTGAATACTAGCCCTTTTAAGGTAATATACAAATCACGTATTCTTTGTTTTGTAACTGAATTTAATGGCCTTTGAATGATGTTGAGTGTAAACAAGATATGAGGTAAGGAGTTAAGCTAACAACCAGTAATAAAGTAAGTGCATGTAGAGTTTGATGAAACAGTTAACATGAGAGTAAAGGTTAAAATATATAATGACATATTGTAATTAATTGAAGACAAGCAAGATGACCAGAGCTAAAAGATGTCAACCTAAGCTGGTAAGATTCACGATGGTGAACAAGTAAAGTAAATAGCTATAAAGATAAAGTATATGCTATCGGGACGTCTAGTAAAGGAGTTATGAATAAGGTTGTCTAAGTACGCTATGTGGTAAGATGGCGTATTAAAATATTTTGTTGAGGTATTTATGGATGACTTTTCTATNGTAAAGGAGTTATGAATAAGGTTGTCTAAGTACGCTATGTGGTAAGATGGCGTATTAAAATAGTAAGTGTTTTCTTTCTACGAATCAATTAGAGTCGATCATTGGTAAATTAGTAACTTAAAGTTAAAGATAAGTTTTCCACTATGCTTCTAAATGGTTATGTTAAGTTAATTACTCTAGGTATTAAAATGATCTTCCAAGTCTTAAATGGTTAATCCTAAAAGATTATAAGCTATTTGTAATGACATTAAGCTTTCTTAAACTCCTCAGTTAATTGCAAATATTATGTAAGTTATTCTTATGTTGTCTAAATTATAGCTATAAATCTTTATTTTCCTATAAGGGAGCATCTAGAGAATTATTTATTAGTTTCCAAGTTAAAGAGATCCAAGCTTCAGATCCTTAAGCTATGTCTTTACGTTCATAAGTTATGTTGAAATGTGAGATACTACTTTAAGATGTTTCAAGTAATCATATTTCAAAGACCTTGCAGATGATTCGGTCAAGTATTTGAATTTGCATAAAGTCTAAGAGCTTTAGTGTTTATAAGTCCCTTCAGTGAGAAGTCTTAATGTATACGGTTCTCCCGTTATAGCATACAGTTGAACTCTTTCAGTTATACCCAAGTCATACATCTTTATGTTCAGCTTTTGTTAAGCTATTGTTTGTATTTATTAAGTTTTGAAAAGAGTCTTTCTCATGTATACATATTCCCAACGTCTAAGAAGGTTTGAATACAAGTGTTTTAGCAATCAGTTAAGTTGAGAACTCAGATCAGATATTATGTGTGAAAGTCATAGATATGTGTACAACTTTAGCCTCTCAAATAGGACTAGTTATATATCGAACTAAAATCTCTCTTAAGGTGAGTGAGTATTCAGTTGTTCCAGCAGATTACTCGAGGAGGGTTATTATTGAGTCACCAGGATCAAAGGTTGTGGATAAGTATTACTACATCACGAGCATGCATAGTTGCATTATGTTAGTTATGATTACGATTGAGACTATTGACCTATCCCCGATGTGATTATACTAGCAGGACATATACCCAAACAGCTCACCCCATGATGCAATTATATTGGCGATATGTATGTTTATGAGACCCCCTGCCCCTGATGTTATTATGTTGGCAAGATGTTTACCCCATAGATAAGACCCTAGTGTAGTGCTAGTTGGACATATCTCAAATAGACAAAGCATTACATGCATACTCATGATTTCTTTGATGAATATATTTGTTATTATATGGAATTTATCTGATAGCACATATTGCATTGGCACAAATTCCAATCAAGTTATAATTACCAGAGTTAGGTTGAGTTTGTCCCTACTCTGGGTTCAATTATCTCGAGTTCACTCCTGTTGTAGTGAGTCATTTTCAATAACAATTTATACAGTTCCAGGTTATCTCTATCCTCTATATGATTATTCTTTTGACTTATTAGTTTGTCACAACCCGAGCTAGGACCCGGATAGAGACACGGGACAAAGAACCCCTAGAGGCTCTAAGTCGACCGATGACATAAACATAACATCTAACTAATATAAATAAAGCATAAGATCAACATAATTAACATAGTAGAAGTCTAAACATAACATAACATCTGAATACATACATAAGTCTGAAGTTGAATACATATTATGTCTGAAAAGCCTCTAATGTTGATGAGTTGATGGGACAAGACCCCAACTAACTTACTAAAGTCTAAAACAAGAAATAGGAAATATAACTTATAAGAATGTAATACCCAAAGAGTTCTTAAGACTAGACGTGATATTTGAAGTGTGATCAGTAAGAAAAATTGGAAAATTTTACTTTAGTACGACTCAATCTAACATAGGTTGGTAGTACGGGTCATAGGAAGACCCATGGTCCAGATCAAATAAGTTGTTTCCCAACCACGAGTCACACTATGAGCCGTAGTGTGTGGTTACGACTCGTGGCCAAAAGTCATATCAAGTCTTTGGAGTTATCATATGAATGATTGTATGGGTAATAATACAACTCCTAGGATGGAGTTACGGGTCATAGTACGAGTCGTGGAAATATTCAGAGAATTGGGAAAAATGGACTCATTAGTCACTGGAGGAAACCATGAGTCATAGGTTGGTGGTACAACTGATGGTACAAGTCGTAATATGATGGTGTGAATCATTAGTTCAGTCATGAGTTGATATATTATAATGCCTCAGACTTTCGGTCTAAGTTAGGAACCTTACTAGGTATGTGGATAGACCCACACCCATTGAACTATGGGAAAAAGGTGTTAAGATTAATTCCAAAGAGTATGAAGTGCATTGGATGCAAATTAAGGTCATAAGGAACCTCTATCATGAAGTTGAGTTGAGAGCCTTCTTACCGATTGGGTTTTCTGTATTGGTTCATATAAGGGAAACTTCAACCGATCATAGCTCCCATGTTGCAAATTTTTTTAGGAGATTCATCATATCAATTTGAAGCCCTTTGAGTCTTCTTTCCAACACATCTGACCTTGCGCCAATCGGAGTTCGGAGTAAAAAGTTATAAGAGATTTAGTAAAGCTTCAACAGGCATTGTACAACTCTTAGTATAAGTCGTACAATCAACCTACGACCCATACTGTTGGTCGTAGTAACTGCCAATTACAGGTTTTATTTGGATAGTTTTGGGGAATTTTGGTAAACTCCTATGTTTCTAACTCCTAAATGAGGTCATTTTGGGCTTCCTTAAGGTCAGATTAAAAGGATTAATCTAGCCTAAATCCTTACTCTCTTCAAACATGCTTAGATTAGATTTTCTCTCAAGAAGGAGCTAGGGTTCATCACCTCCAACTTTTCAATTCCTATTGGATCTTTAATACAAGTCAAGGAATCATCAAACCAGGTATGTAGGGTTATGAATGGGTGAATCCATTCACACCCATGCCCAATGCCTTTCAAATTCATGAAAACTTCTATGTTGATTCTATTGAGTTTTAATCCAATGCATGAATTTCCTAAGTTTCTACCATGGGAATGATCTAAGCATGTTTCTATTATGAAATTATGATTTTTGGGAAGATTTTACATTGTTTCCAATTATAATCATGTTTTCAAGCTTTACAAATTAAAATGCCCAATTATGAGAAGTTCATAAAAGTTGAGATTTATGATGAATGTACAAGTATGATGAGATATTATGATGAAAAGCATGTTTCCAAACTACCCATGCTTATAATCATATTTCTAAGTGAATTGAGTATTTTCAATCATGTTAAAGTATCAGGCAATGCCCATATGTTCAAGTATGATTATAATTTTTACTAATTAAGCTTACCACATGGTTTTGGAGCGAAGACTCCCACTATTTTCAGCTTGTGGTATGGTTTGAGCCAAGGTTCCTCATGTTATGATTTCCGATTATGCATGTATATTATTATTCATCTTCCTCACTGGATGATGGTCAGCTTCGTTGAAAATGATGGTCATCTTTGTTGAAAAATGATGGAGAGCATATGCATGTTTTTGGGAGTAGTGTCTAGCACTGAGTAGGCTAAGGGTTCGTCAACCCTATTCCTTAGAACTACGCGCTAACGTAGGCTATATATATACTTTTGGGACTTCCCTTGTGAGCTTTCCCCTGCCCCACGGGGCCTTCAACTTGATACCGATATCATGTTTTTGTCCCTAGCCCTGGCAAGCTTTGGACGGCTCTGCCCTCTTGAGTTTAATAGTTGGGACCACATAAGCTATATCATCGTAATGTTTGTTATATGACGAGTCTTCCATTGTTCTTCATGATTTCAGTTATGCATGTTTATCATTATATATATATATATATGTTCTAAATAAGGTTTGACCCAATGTTCAGTTTTACTTATGATTATCAGATTTCATCTTTGTGTCATTCGATTCAGTTATGATGTTCAGTTATGTCAGAAAATAGCATACATGCCCTATTCTCAGATTCTTGTTTTGATTATGTTTTTTATTAAACATGTTTTAAATGATTTTACTTATTTAAGCGGTTTTACTTACCTAACATACACAATACATTCCAAGTACTGACCGCATACTCTATGTTGTATCATTTTATGATACAGGCTCGGATATTCAGGTCGGTCCCGCCATTAGCCAGACTCTCAGCACTAGTATCTTCCAGTCTCAGTTGGTGAATCCTCATCTCTCGAGGGTCCCTATTAATTAGTTGTATTACTTTTCAGTTTTAGACTTTAGTGAGTTAGTTGGGGTCTTGTTCCATCAACTCGTCAGAAGTAGAGGCTTTTCAGACATAGAATGTAGTCAATTTTAGCCGTATGTATCATGTATTTAGATGTTATGTTATTATTAGACATCCGCTTATTTACATATGTTAGACTTCTGCTTGATTATGTTGAATTTAGATGTCATGTTCATGATGTGGGTCGGCTTGGAGCCTTTCGGGGTTCTTTGTCTCGTGTCTCAATCGGGGCCTATGTTCGGGTCGTGACAAACTTGGTATCAGAGCAATATGTTTGAGGTGTCCTATGGTTTCTAAAAGCTGTGTTAAGTAGAGTCTTTTTCATGGGTGTGAAGCGCACCACACCTATTATGAAGAGGCTACGAGATGTTTAGGAAATGTTCCATTCTTTCATGATCTATGTCGTGAGATGAAATATCTTTCTATCT
>JACEIK010009616.1:34379-49738 GCA_018107945.1 Datura stramonium | reverse complement strand
TGTATCATGAAATGATACATCATAGGAAGTATGCGGTCAGTACGTGGAATGTACTGAGTATGCAAGGTAAGTAAAACGGACATTTAAAAACATATATAAATCTCATAAATGATCATAAGAGTAGGACAACATGCTCGTATCATAAATTGTTACAACACATCATATGGATCAAGGTTTTCAAAACATTCGTAACATAAACATAATCATAATCTTAATAGAAGAACTTTTCTTAACATAACTTGAGCCAACATACATAATCATAACATGGATAAATAATGAGGGATAGTGGGAGATTCTCTTAATTGACATACCCCATATAAGAACACATGAAGCCCGACTTGTAACCCTAGTCGGGAGGGTGTTCGTACCTTGCCAAGGGTAGAACCATGAAAATGTGATATCACCATGAAAAGGGCCATTTGGGCTAGGGACTAACATGAAAGGGTCCTGAAATACCTACGGTGACACGTAGTTCATGAGGTTCGTGGCTTAACCTGAGCTCCGAACCTACTCGATGTTCGATACTACTCCCAAAAACATATATAGTGCTCAAAATAATACATACACGAGTTCATGGGTTAGTTAAATCATGATAATCGTAAACATACTTGAACATATAAGAACTAGCCATGACTTGAGGCCCGTGAGTCGGCCAAAAACATAATTCATGAATAATAAGATTCATACATACTTGTAGACCATGTACATAGCTTGAATTTCATAAAATCATAATGGGTAATAAAAAAAATTCATAATTTAAAACATAATTCATGTTGGGCTTGTAAAGAAAATCAATGGTAAAATAACTCATAATTCGATTCATCATGGGGCATGCATAATTAAGCTCAATTGCTTAAAAAATCAAAATCAACAACATTATAACAAATTTGAATCTCGAAGGATGAGCAAAACCCATAGATTATGATAATATTTAAAAATCACAAAACCCATATTTTAAGTCATTAGAATTTATATAATCAAATACAAAACCCCATGAGTTTTTGATAAATTGTAAATAAAATCATAGAGTAGGAGCATAGGTGTGGAAGAATTCACCCCTTTGAGGACCTTACATACCTGGAAACACTTGATTCTTAATCTCCCTTGTCAACCCAAGATGGAATTTAGAGAAATTGGGGAAGAACACCTTGAATCACCTTCTAGACTCCTCTATATATTCTTGCATGCATGAATGAGGATTAACATGGACCAATCCGCCTTAAAAGACCCTATTCAGACCTTAAAACGACATAGTTTAAGCCTTAGGAATTTAGGAATTACGAAAACACCCTTACTAAAAATGCAGAAATTTCTGGTTGCTAGTCCCCACGAGGGACCTCACGAGTCATTTTCAGGGGGCACGACTCGTGGCCTAAATCAGTGATGTCTACTGCCAAACAAGCTTAGGGGACCCCAAGAGGAACCCCACAAATCGTGGTGGCTGACCATGACTCGTGGTCACCACCCGTGACCCCCATTGCCCAAAAATCTTAACCAACCATACACCCCAACCCAGGTTGACCTCACGAGTCGTGAGGTCAAACCACGACTCATGGTCACCATCCGTGGCCTTCACTTCCCTTCCTAACCTTGCCAACCCTCCAAGGCAGCCAATGGGGGACCTCACGAGTCATGAGGCCTGACCACGACTTATGGTCATGCCCGTGGCCTCCACAACCTGAGCTTGCCAACCTTGCTGATCACGAGTCACCTCACAACTCGTGGTCACTCCTCACGACCTACCTCACGAGTCTTCCTGAGATCTGGTGCGAATTTCCAGTTTTCCTCTGTTTTGACTCCCGGGTCTAATACTTAAGTTCCCGGGGTATAACAATATCTCCTCCTTGGGAACATTCATCATCGAATGTTAGAAACATGCAGAAAATTCAGAAACAAGCTATCACCATATACAAATACATGCTGGAAACTGACGGAATGACTACCTCTGAAAAAAACTACATAGCTAAATAGAATTCAGACACCACATACATATACCATATCATAAAACGAACTTTTCGCATGAATTGAACATGAAAACTAATTAGAGGTTTAGGGAAAAAACTAATACCTCAAGCGAAAACTAAGCCGGTAGGGAACATGTGTGGGTATCTAGCCATCATATCCACTTCGGCTTCCCACGTAGCTCCTTCAACATGCTGATTTCTCCATAATACTTTAACTGAGGCTACTTCTTTGTTCCTCAGCCTCCGAACCTGACGATCCAGGATTTTCACCGGAATTTCTTCATAGTTGAGGCTATCCTTTACACCAACGCTGTCCACCGGGACTACTAAAGCTAGATCTCCCAAGCACTTCTTCAAAAGTGACACATGAAACACAGGATGAACTGAAGATAACTCCTAGGGAAAATCCAACTCATACTCCACCTTACCAACTCTCCTCGCAACCCGATAGGGGCCAATATAGCGGGGGCTGAGTTTCCCCTTCTTTCCGAACCGCATGACTCCCTTCATGGAAGATACCTTTAGAAATACCCAATCATCCACCTCAAACTCCAAATCTCTTCTCCTTAGATCGGTATATGATTTCTGACAACTCTGAGCGGTTTTCAACCGGTCCCTTATCATCTGAACCTTAACCATCGCCTCGTGAACCTAATCTAGCCCTACCATAGCTATCTCACCAACCTCAAACCATCCGATGGGAGATTGCACCTCCGCCTGTAAAGAGCCTTGAACGGTGCCATCTGGATACTAGAGTGATAACTGTTATTATAAGCAAACTCGATTAAGGGAAAATGATCATCCTAACTACCTTTAAAATCCATAACACATGCCCTCAACATGTCCTCAAGAGTCTGGATTGTTTGCTCGTCTTGGCCATCTGTTTGCAGATGAAAGGCTGTGCTGAGCTTGACTTGAGTCCCAAGTCCCTTCTAAAAAGACCGCCAAAATTGAGAGGTAAACTAAGTACCTCGTTTTGAAATAATAGACAAGGGCACTCCATGAAGTTGAACCAACTCCCAAATATACAACTTGGCATAATCATCCGCTGAATCTGTGGTCTTGACCAGTAAAACGTGTGAAGCCTCGGTTAACTTGTCCACAACAACCCAAATGGAGTCATACTATCTTTGAGTGCGGATCAAACCTATTATAAAGTCCTTGTTGATCTCTTCCCACTTCCATGTGGGAATGTTGATATCCTGAAGTACACTTCCTGACCTTTGATGCTCGACTTTCACTTGCTGACATTTGGGACATTTGGCTACGAACTCTGCAATATCCTTCTTCATATCATCCCACCAATATTTTTCTTGCAAGTCCCAATACATCTTCGCGGATCCCGAATGGATATAATATTTGGTACCATGTGCCTCATGTAATATCTGAACCCTCAAATTATCAACATCCGTAACACATAGTCGATTCGGGTGTCGTAGCACACCATCTCCCCCTTGGGAGAAAACCTCCACCTTTTGACTCCACATTGCTTCCTTCAGCTTCCTCAAAATCGGATCCTCATCTTGCCTAGATTTGACATCGACCACCAAGGATAATTCTGACCCATTCCGCACAACAACGCCGCCATCAATCGAGTAGATCAATCTAACTCCCAATCTTGCAAGTCGGTGAACATCCTTCACCAACTCCTTCTTTCAACCTCATCCACGTAGGACACACTCTCCATAGAGAGCCTTCTAAGTGTATCCTCAACCACATTAGCCTTTCCCGAGTGGTAAAGAACACTCATATTGTAGTCCTTTAGCAACTCCAACCACCTTCTCTGCCAAAGATTGAGATCTTTCTGCGTGAACACATATTGCAAGATATTTTGATTTGTGAATATATCCATGTGGACCCCATACAAGTAATGCCTCCATATCTTCAATGCAAACACCATCGCAGCCAACTCAAGATCATGGGTCGGGTAATTGTTTTTGTGAACTTTCAGCTATCGAGAGGCATATGCTATTACTTTCCCATGTTGCATCAAAACACATCCCAGTACGACTCTCGAAGCATCACAATACATTACAAAGCCATCTGTACCCTCAGGTAGAGTCAACATTGGTGCTGAAGTGAGTCGGGTCTTCAATTCCTGGAAGCTTTCCTCACAAGCCTCCAACCATTGGAACTTCACCTTCTTCTGAGTCAAATTGGTCAAAGGTGCTGCAATAGATGAGAAACCCTCAAAAAATATCCGGTAATAACCTGCTAGGCCTAAGAAACTCCAAATTTCTGAAGGACTCACCGGTCTAGGCCAATTCTTCACTGCCTCAATTTTTTGAGAATCTACTTTTATGCCCTCACCTGATACCACATGGCCTAGAAATGCCACCGAGTCCAACCAAAACTCACATTTGCTGAACTCTGCATACAACTGACGATCCTTGAGAGTCAGCAGCACTATCCTCAAATGAGCGGCATTCTCCTCCTCGCTTCGGGAGTATATAAGAATATCATTAATGAACACGATCACGAACATGTCCAGATATTTCTTCAACACCCTGTTCATCAGGTCCATAAAAGCTGTAGGATCATTGGTTAGTCCAAAAGACATAACAACAAATTCGTAGTGACCATATCGATTCCTAAAAATGGTTTTCGGGATGTCACTCTCTCGAACCCTGAGCTGGTGATATTCGGACCTTAGATCTATTTTTGAGAAACACTTGGCACCCTGGAGCTGGTCAAATAAATCATCGATCCTGGGCAAGGGGTACCTGTTCTTGACAGTGACCTTATTCAACTGCCGATAATCAATACACATCCAAAGGGATCTATACTTCTTTCGAACAAAGAGAACCGGTGCACCCCATGGAGACTTTCTCGGTCTAATGAAACCCTTATCCAACAAGTCCTTCAACTATTCCTTTAACTCCTTTAGCTCGGCTGGAGCCATCCTATAAGGAGGAATGGAGATAGGCTGTGTATCGGGCAATAGATCAATACCGAATCAACTTCCCTCTCAAGGGGAACACCTGGCAAATCATCGGGGAAAACCTCCAGATACTCACACACAACTGGAACTGACTAGATAGTCGGGGTCTCAGACTCTACATCCTTAACCATAACTAGGTGGTACATGCAACACTTAGAGATCATTTTCCTAGCCTTGAGGTAAGAAATAAAGCGATCTATAGGTACCGCTGAACTACCACTCCATTCTAAAGCTGGTTCACCCGGAAAACGGAACTCCACCGCTTGGGTTCTACAGTTAACCAAAACATAACATGCAAACAACCAATACATGCCAATAATAATATCAAAATCAGTCATAGCTAATTCTACTAAATCTGCGAAGGTGACCTTATGCAATACTGTAATGGGGCAACCTCTATATACCCGCCTAACTACAACTGAATCATCGACCAGAGTAGACACAGAGAATGATTCTAACAAAATTTTAGGACTAACTCCAAAGCTACTAGAAATGTAAGGAGTCACCAAAGACAATGTAGCTCCCGGATCTAAAAAATCATAAGCATCAATATGAAAGACTCGCAAACATACCCGTAACCACATCTGGCGAAGGCTTCTGCTCCTGGCGAGGCGCTAGGGCATAAAACCTATTTTGGCGCTGACCACCTGCTAAACTAGTGGAAGCACCCAGCTGAGGGGGTCATCCTGCTGGAGCGGTAGAATTGGCTGCAGGGAAATCTTTGATCCTGTGTCGAGGCTTGCCACACCCGAACAAGCATCCGCACCAACGAGGCATCTCCCGGGATAATTCTTGCCGCACATCGCACAAACTGAAAAAGTGCGCTCCACCTGCATGCTACTATGATGCCACGAGCCTGTAGCCCCGCTCCTCTTGTCTCCCCTGAACTTAGATGGAGTGCTGGCCGAGGATGGAGCTGGAGCAATGGACCTGTGCTAAGTCTGCTGACGTGGTCCACCCCTTGACCTGGCCTGAGAAATCCCGTAGCTTTCGGTCCTGGCCCTCTCGGCCTCTCTCTGGCTCCTGTAGACTAACTCCATCTGCTACGCATGCAATAAATATGGAGAAAATCAATTTCTTAATGAAGTATGGCGATCCGACAATTCTTATCTAAGTAATCCGCTACTCCATGCACAAAATGGCTCACCCGAGCCCGCTGATCCATCACTAACTCCGGAGCATATTTCGATAACCGAGTGAATTCCAATGCATACTCTTGGACAGACATGTTACCTTCTTCAGATTCACAAACTCGGCCATCTTGAGCTCCCTCATCTCTCAAGGGAAGAATCGATCATTGAATGCGGTGTGAAACTCATCCTAACCTATCGGGCCTGCACCCGCTGCCCTAGCATCCCTCCATTGCTTAAACTATATATTTGCTGCCCCCTTTAGCTAGCAGGAGGTCAAGTCAATGAATTCCCCATTATTCACCCCCATAACCTGGGTGATCTTTAGAATCTCCTTAATGAAATCATATGAATCCTAGTCCACCCTTGACCCCGTGAACTCCGGAGGGCTCATCCTCAAGAAATCCCTCACCCTAGATGCTGCTGCATTCCCATTCTGAGGGAAATGCGCCACTCTCTGATTCTGGACTTGGGCAGTCATGGCCTGTGCCAGTATCTAAATCGCTGCCCTTAACTCGACGTGGTCAGCTGGCTCTAGTACATGCTCCTCATGGATGGGTGAGGCTGACTGGTGCTCACCATCATGGGCACCCTCATGATCATTACCATTACCGTTTCTCCTGGCATTTACTCGACGTGGAGGCATGATTCTGAAAACACGAATAACACGAATTAGAATAGTAAAGGACGTTCATCACAAGACATAGATCATGAAAGAAGCGAACATTTCCTAAACGTCTAGTATCCTCTTCATCATAAGTGTGGTGCACTTCACACCCATGAAAAAGACTCTACTTAACGCGGCTTTCAGACTCCCTAGGACACTTCAAAGCCTATGGCTCTAATACCAAGTTTGTCACGACCCAAACGTACCCCTGGATCATAGACACGGGACAAGGAGCCTTGAGAGACCCCAAGTCGACCCATGGCATGAGCATACATCTAATTCAATCACATGAGCGGAATACTTAACATAAAGAACGTAATCATAACATAGCATAAGGGAAAAGAAGTACTAGACTTATACAATACGGCAGAATACAACTTGTAGTCTAATAAACCTCTAAACATGAAAGGCGGATTGATGGGACAATTGCACAACTAATCCAATATCCAAAAACTAAAAGAAATAACATAGAGTGTGAACATATAGACCTCAGAACATGAGGACTCACCAAGTGCGTTGAGAGCAAGGCTAAGACTAGCTACGGGTGAGGATGAGTCTGAGAACTGGCACCTGTATCATGAAATGATACATCATAGGAAGTATGCGGTCAGTACGTGGAATGTACTGAGTATGCAAGGTAAGTAAAACGGACATTTAAAAACATATATAAAGCTCATAAATGATCATAAGAGTAGGACAACATTCTCGTATCATAAATTGTTACAACATATCATACGACTCAAGGTTTTCAAAACATTCGTAACATAAACATAATCATAATCTTAATAGAAGAGCTTTGCTTAACATAAATTGAGCCAACATACATAATCATAACATGCATAAATCATGAGGGACAGTGGGAGATTCTCTTAATCGACATACCCCATATGAGCACACATAAAGCCCGACTTGTAACCCTAGTCAGGAGGGTGTTCGTACCTTGCCAAGGGTAGAACCATGAAAGTGTGATGTCACCATGAAAAGGGATATTTGGCCAGGGACTAACATGAAAGGGTCCCGACATACCTACGGTGGCACGTAGTTCATGAGATCCGGAGCTTAACCTGAGCTCCGAACCTACTCGGTGTTTGATACTACTCCCAAAAACATATATAATGCTCATAATAATAGATACATGAGTTCATGGGCTAGTTAAATCATGATAACCGTAAACATACTTGAATATAAAAGAAATAGCCATGACTTGAGGCCCATGAGTTGGAAAACATAATTCATGAATAATAAGATTCATACATATTTGTAGACCATGTACATAGCTTGAATTTCATAAAATCATAATGGGTAATAAAACAAATTCATAATTTGAAATATAATTCATGTTGGGCTTGTATAGAACATCAAAGGGAAAATAACTCATAATTCGATTCATCACGAGGCATGCATAATTAATCTTATTGCTTAGAAAATCAAAATCAACAACATTATAATCAATTTGAATCTCGAAGGATGATCAAAACCCATAGATTATGATAATATTTCAAAATCACAAAACCCATAATTTAAGTCATTAGAATTTATATAATCAAATACAAAATCCCATGAGTTTTTGATAAATTGTAAGTAAAATCATAGAGTAGGAGCATGGGTGTGAAAGAATTCACCCCTTTGAGGTCCTTACATACTTGGAAAAACTTGATTCTTAATCTCCCTTGACAACCCAAGATGGAATTTAGAGAAATTGGGGAAGAACACCTTGAATCACCTTCTAGACTCCTCTCTATATTCTTGCATGCATGAATGAGGCTTAACATGGACTAATCCCCCTTAAAAGACCCTATTCAGACCTTAAAATGACATAGTTTATGCCTTAGGAATTTAGGAATTACAAATACACCCTTACTAAAAATGCAGAAATTTCTATTTTCCAGTCCTCACAACCTACCTCACGAGTCGTCCTGAGATGTGGTACGAATTTCCAGTTTTTCTCTGTTTTGACTCTCGGGTAGGATCCTTTGGTTCCCGGGGTATAATGATTCTGAAATAGTGGAAGTCTGAATAACAAAACGTCCATCCAATGGAAATGTCATAACAGTGAATCCGAAGTTGAATTTACAAGTCTATGTCTGAAAAGCCTCTACTAACTAATGATATGCTAGAACAAGCCCCCAACTATCTATAAGTCTAAAACAAACTGACAGGACAATACAAAAAGATAGATATCATCGGAGGATGAGGACTCACTCAAGGAAGGGTCTGAGCTGCAACACGAGCAAAACCAACGGGCGCGTCTAACTCTGATCGCTAGGACTTGTATCATGAAACGATACAACATAGAGTATGCGGCCAATATTTGAAATGTACTGAGTATGCAAGGTAAGTAAAATATGTTGAGTAAGTATAAACTGAAATCATGTACACCATAAATCATAACATCATAAGACTGAGAGTAAAGAATGCATGATGATATCTAAAAATATGAATACACAAAAACTGGATGTCATAATTGAATCGAATGACCCATAGCTGAAACTGAAGTTCATAAATAAGAATTGATAACTTGATCATCGGGTTAAACCTGCTGAAACATAATATTATAACTAATAAACATGCATAACTAAGATCATGAGAAACAATGGGAGACTCATCATATAACCGACACTATCACAATAGAGTTTACGTGATCCCAACTATTACACTCAAGTGGGCAGAGCAGTCCAAAGTCTTTCCAGGGCTAAGGGCGCTATCATGATATCGATATCAAGCTGAAGGCCCATTCAGGCAAGGGGAAGCTCACAAGAGAGGTCCCAAAGTAACATGTGAAATACTACGTTGGCACATAGTTTTGAGACCCGGGGTTTTCATGAATCCTTAGCCTACTCGGTGCTAGACACTTCTCCCAAAACATGTAAGATGCTCTCACTCGATTTTCAACGAAGCTGAAACCATCATTTTCAACGAAGATGAACTATCATTTTTAATGAAGTTAATAATGAAATTACATGCATAGTCTGAAATCTGAATACGGGGAGTCCTGGCTCCAGACATACCGTAAGCTGAATAGGGGAGTATAGACTCTAAAATCAAATGGTAAGCTGATTAATAAAACTGAACTGGATCATGTAAACATGCTAAATCTGAGTGGGATTACCCAAAATCTGAAGATCTTGCACACTTGAAATAGACTTCACTAGTAAAAATCATAGATTCATATTTGGGTAATTTGTAAACATACATACATGCTAGATACTTCATTATACTTGAAATCATCAAACATAAACTAACTTTTCCTGAACTTGCATAATTGGGCATACTCTTCTAAAATTTGAAAACATAAATTTATAATCAAACATGTATAAAATCTTCTCATAAATCTTAATACATACTTTGAAACATGAATGGAATTGACCCATAACTAAATTATAGAGAATTTCATAAATTTGGGTTAAAACCCCATAGAACCATACACTTGAATTAGCACTTGAATTCATGAACTTAATAAGAAGTTTGGGCATGAGAGTAAAAGAAAACTCTCATTCATGGCCCTATATACCTGGGTAAACTAATTTTCAACTTGACTTTGAAAGCCCAAGAGATTTGGAGGAGAATTGGAGGATTTCTAAGCTTGATCTTCAATGGAACCCTTTAAACTTGCATGCATGGGAGTTGGATGAATTAGAATAGGTTAAACTCCCTTAATACACTTCTTTCAGAGCTTAAAATGGTGTAGTTTAGGACTTAGGATCTTAAAAAATTACGAAAACACCCTTACTAATTTTGTAGAGATATAGTCACTGCCAGTCCCAATGAGGGAATAGACAAGTCGTTACCGAACTAGACGACTCATTGTCCAACTCCTCATCATCACTAGAAAAAATCTAATTCTACTTAACTACCTCAACTAACGACTGACATGACAAGTTGTTAACAGGGGCGATAACTCATTACTTTTCTTTCGTTGACACCACTATTAGTCTCAAACTATCCAACCAACGATCGACCTAACAAGTCGTGAAGTGGCACCACGACTTGTCCCTCCATCCGTTGCCAACACCACCCAAACATCCTTTAACCATCTGAAGGGTTAGACCATGAGTCGTTGGGAGTGACGATGACTCATCGTCCCTTCTGTTGCCACTGCCCGAGAATGGTACCTTCTGAACTGGTGATAGCGTCCAAATTCACTCCTCACTAGGATGGAGTGTAAATGGTCTTTGACAAAATAAATATATCCGATAGGTATAGGGGTCGAATCCCATCGGGAATGTTAGTTGATCATGCAAGAGTTGTCTATCAAGTTGAAGTAATTCGCATTAATGTTTCAACAACAATATAGTAAAAATTGAGGAATTACTACTTGACAATTGAACTACAAAATTTGCTCACAAAAACAAGGACAAAGTATAAAAAATACCAAGGGAGAGACTACTAGGAGTGTGAAATTATCGGGACATCATTATATTGAGATTGTAAACATCTCCTAGCCTTACTCAATCGTATAATTAGTTGTGGACAAGATGACATCCTGTGTTTTTTAACCAATTAGATGTCGTATACCTCGGGTTTCTCAAACCCCAAAGACTTTTTCACAATAGCCACATCAACTTGGGTAAGAATTAACTATTTCTAGCTTTGATTCTCAATGGGTGTTTGACAATCGGTTTTGGCTATTTCTATCCCAACCCCACATGATTAACACCCAATTACCCACTAATGTTTCATCATCCATACTCTAAATTCCTTTTCCAAGCAAAATTAGAGTAAGTAAAAATGCTCCACATTTGCAACTATGAGTATTTAGATTAAAACTTGGATGAAACATTAAAATTATACTAATTGAGTAAATCTAAGCTCGATTGAACAATACCCAATTCAAATCAATCCACCAATCATTCACACACCCTAGCAAGGAATTTAGCTTCTCATATAAGTAGAAGAATACATTGCATTCAATAACAGTTCAACATCCATTCAAAAAAATGAGTAAGAAAAATTCAAGCTCAAAGGTCTAATCTCCAATAAAGTTTTCTACCTTTTCAATGAAGAAGAAGAAGAGTGCTTCTCTCTCTACTTCTCTCTTCTCTTTCTCTCTCTAATTGAATACAAGGCTAATAGAATAATGAAAAACTGATATGGAATAATGGAATGTTACCTTTTTGAGATGTATAAAAATAGGGTACATTCTTTCTCCTCTTTTTTTGAGCTGGACATGTTTACCCCTGTGCAGACGGGCGTCACTTGTGATTCACCGGCGGTTCGCCGGTGCTCATCCGCATTCAGCTGGTTGATTTTGACCGATGATCAGTGAATTCCAAAACCTTTTGGTTCTAGCGCCGGTGGTTCACTGGTGCTGATCCGCGGCTCATCGAATTGATCTTTATCAGCACAGAGTGGAACTGCGATCAACTGATATTTTGCCGGTGCTCTCCGTTGGAGCGCCGATCCTCATCTCCTTTTTCCCATACTTTTTGCTCAATTTCATGCTTTTCCTATTCAAGTTAGGTACCTACAAATATTAAAGAAAAAGGATATAAAGTCCACCTAAATGACCTGAAAACTAAGCAAACACTCATATTTAAGAGCCTAGTGATTTGGTAAATCATCAACTCATCAAACCCCAAACTTGAACCGTGGCTTGTCCTCAAGTAATGCAATTCTTGTCATTTGAGAAAATGAAACAACATGTCATCTATGAATCTATGCACTAAGGACCAATGATCCTAAGACAACAAAAAATGCTCACCAACTCAAGGAAAGAGAGAAAAGATTCCCCAAAATATGAAAAAGATTCAAGAGGTAACCACAATGAATAGGCATGATTCAAAAATGCAAGGAGCTTTCCTTCTTCAAAACCAGGGCATGGTCTATCACAACAAGCACACATAGCATCTCAAATCATTATAAATTCACATTCAAAGCTCGCCTTGAAGCTCACAACACTAATGCCCCAATCACTTCGTCGCACCAATGCAAGTATGTTCTCAAAGGAGGTGATGCCACTCAAAAAAAGAGAGAATCCCATTTTTTTTATCATCAAACAGTGCACACATAAGAAATTATAGAATAGGACAATAACGCTTACTATCACAAAGAAATTCTCCATGCACATAACTTGACCCATAGGCTTGCCCTTCATGTAACTCGCGACTAGTGTAGAGTTGTTATACTCAGAATCAATTAGGACTTGGGGGTCATAATGAAGGATAAGTGTAAGGTTAGAACAATTATCTAACTCTAGTGACTAGAACCTCCCTAATGACCTTTTTTTTAAACACTTTTAACATCCCATCAAACTATTTAGATCACTCTTCCTTATCTCTTCTTTTTCTTCCTCTTCATCTTTTGTTAATCAAAAGCCACTCTCATAACTCCTATGGTTTTCACATTTATCCTCATCTAAGCAAAAGGTAACAACTTTCACTATTCTTTCTCTTTTGATGATTCTAGGTTTCTCCACCCATCATTTCATTCATTTTTAATCATAATTTGGTGCTACCTCATATTAAAGTTCATCACATTTCTCCCTTTCTTGCAAACCCTCAAACTTAGGCTTTTTGCCTCGTTTCCATTGATTTCATTATATCTTCCTATTTCTTGGGATTCAAGCCCCTTTTTTTTCATTCATCACAAAAAGAAGCAATTAGGGAGGATGGGTTCCAAAAGATAGGACTACAAGGGGATACTGGCTTGTAATGTGGTTTCCTATAAAAAGGGTCAAAGGCTCAATATTGACTAGCAAGGGAAGATGTTTAGGGAGGTCATTTTGGGTGAAGTGACAAGCAATAGAAAGCCTAAAATCTTGTTCTAAGTGCAACTACCTCTAGGATTTCACCTTGAATCACACTTAGGGAAAGTTCTTGACAAAGTATATGCATGGGAATTATTTAATCAGCCTCACCATACAAGGAATCACACTCCAAGGAGTACACACAATACATCACCACAACTAGGTTATGATTTTACGACCATTAAGCATGTGAATCAACAAGCCAAACAAGGAATGTGAAATATATGACAAGAGAGTGCTACATTTTTCATTTCAAATGCCTCATTTCTTCAAAACTCTATTTTTTTCACGCCACACAAAAAGTTTTTGGTGGTACCCCTCAAAACCAATTTCACAAGACTCAAAGACATGATATTTTTCTTTAAGAAAGTCTCCTTACAATCTATCATTGGGAATATCACCTGGTTTGATAAATGAAAAAGAAAGGAAAAAGAAATTGTTCCTCGGGAAAGAACCATGGTATGAAGAAAACCCTTGTAGTTTATTCACTACCTACTATTTATAAAGGCGAAAATCATACTTGAATTATTAATTTAAGGAATTTTTTTGCTTCTTTCATCCATTCTGAGCCCGAAAAAGGCTCAAAAACTATTCAATTAAATACTAAAACAAAATCCCAACAAGGGCAACATTAATCATCAACAAAATAAGCCCGACAAAAGGCTCACCAATTATCACAACTTAAAAACAAAAGCCCGACAAGGGAAACATCAAAAATTAATAAAAATGACCATAACAAAAGAAACACTCATCCCACCCCCAACTCAAACAATACATTGTCCCTAATGTTTGCATACAAAACAAAGAGGATGAGAACTCCCTGAAGTGATAACTCTTCATCATCCTAATAATTTTTAGCTTTAGCCTCCCCATCATGTCCTTCGTATCCCAGGTCCTCCTCATCATCTCCCAAGCTCTCGAACAAGTCATCGATGGGGTCATGGACTGTAGAAGGGGCAACCATTGCTGCGTCAAGTGCGCTCATATCGGGCACCACCATTGATGTACGATCTTTCCACTTTCTTGCCTCAGCCTGGAGAGAGGTCAAAACCCCCTCAAAGACATCTACACGCGAGCATAGCTTGGTCAAGTTATTATAGGTTGACTTCGTCTCCTTTTTCACCATCTTGGCAATAAAGGTAGGGAGATTTTTAGGAAATTTCTGAAACTGGATCTCATGGGAGTGTGTCATCTCCACCAGTTTGTGGAGGCTACTTGGCTGGGACGATGTGGGAGGAGGTGAGGCTACCCTAGTAGGTGCTTCTCTTGAAGCCTAGCCCGATGCCTCTGGTTGTGGCATGTTGATATCAGAGGCATTTGGGGCTTGCTCTAACTTATGAGAGAGGGACTCCTCAGGGACTTCGAAGGCCTGGAACCGCTTTCGATTGCTCTTGGGAGCATCTGCGTCCCTTTTTCTATCTACTGTAATCACACCGGTAGCAGAGCTAGGGGCTTCACCAGGGAAGAGTGGCACTCCGACTTGAAGGCATAGCTTAGATATAACCACAACGTAGGGCATTGAAGTTCCAGCTTGCCTTGCTTTCCTCTTCATCTGAATGGCCACTATTTCCCCAAAATTTATGGGGACCCCTGTCACGATGCATGTAATGAGGATGGCAGCTTCCAAACGTGCCCTCTGCTCATTCTTTGAAGGCATAATCTGGCCATAAATGAAATCCAACCACAGATTGGAACCAAACTCAAGATCATACCGGGAGATCTCGTCACCTATAGAGCCTAAAATGGTGTGTCGGCAGATATAATGGGAGCTATCCACCTGAACTGGTTCTCTTTGTCAGCAATTGTAGCAGCATATGATGAGCCCGCAAGTGTACGGGTCGTACAAGTAATACAGTGGCTCTTTTTAAGAACCGAAATGTCGAACCCACAGGAATAGGAATACGGGGTGAAA
>JACEIK010009615.1:18296-30100 GCA_018107945.1 Datura stramonium | reverse complement strand
CTTTAAGGGCATTTCAATCATTTGACCAAAAATAAGTGATCCACAACACTTATATACCAAACACATCAATAATTTTTTTTCAGTTTCAGCACTTTTATCCAAACACATAACTGCTTATTTATAAAATAAATTTCAGCACTTTAAAAAGTGCTTTAAGCACTTATATTTAACAGCCACTTTTTTTCAGCTTAACCAAATGGGCTCTAAGTCTAACATTAATGTTACTTTTTTTGAAGTTATATTAGTGATCGTTGTATTTGGAAATCGTGTATGGTTGCCCGACAGCCCTACAACTCAGGGCAACTTTGTTCATTTAATGGGTTGTACGGGTTAAAAGATTTGTTTCGTGATTAGTCCCTAGGCGCTGTCATGGCTTCAATTGGGTCATGATAACCGTGGTATTAGAGCTTATGTTTTCATAGGATTCTATGACTCATGGAGCACTACCGGTATAGTCTCATTATGCGCGTATTGTGCACCAAACTAATAAGCAGGAGGCTATAGGACATTTTAGAGTCAAATCAGTTCTTTCATTCAATAGATGAATATAGAGTTACTCTTAAGACACTTATATTGCTTTCATGGATAGGGAAAGAACTAGGGCATTAGCTGCATGTGAAAGAGGAGACGCAACCGTTTGCCCAGAGGTGGCAGCAGAGGGAAACCCCACTAGAGGTCAAGACCGAGGCTGAGATAGGGGTCGTGTCCCATGACATGTAGGGGCCAAGATCAAGCCAAATTTGAGCAGCCAGGCACTGGAGTTGCTCATCATGTAGAGGAGGTTGTTGTAAAGGAGCAACAGGCACCACTTCCTCTGATAACAGAGACAGTCCCAGTTAGAATGCATCAGACACAACGAGAATGCAACAGGTCATAGAGCTATTAGTTCAAACTTCTGGTCAGACAGACAGACAATCTACTAGAGGATCTGGACGCTTGTGATTGAATTTTTGAAGCTAAAATCTCCTCCTCACCAGGTCTAAGGAAGATGAAGACCCTCAGTAGTTCCTTTTTTGAAAAGGTAAGTAATAGAGGACCGTCAGTAGTTCCTCGAGGGTATTCGAAAGGTGACCAAGATCATAAGTATCACATAGGAGAGTTTAGTTGAATTGGGTGATGTAACACATCACTGGTTCGGCATTCCATTCTAGTAGATCTACTGATGCTCCATCATTGACATGGAACAAGTTCTCAAAGGCTTTCATGGAGAGGCTCTTACCACCATGCCTACATGAGGCATTAGCTGTTGAGTTCAAGAAATTTCAACAGACTAGAGATATGAGTGGTGACAGAGTATGACTTAGGCCTCAATTGTTCACACTTAATGAAGGTCTTCAGAGCTACATGTTGCATGAGGCAGGTGTTGGGACGGGGATTGTCGGGTGACGCCAAAATCTTGCTTATGACAAGGCCCACAAGGGGGCTGGGGGCTCGGGTCGGAGTCATGATCGAACATGGCGCTTGCTTGGTGGGCTTAGTTAAGAAATAAAGTTTCTTTCTGTCAGCTATAACTTTTGGCACGATGGTAAGCGTTTGATCCTAACAAGTCATTAAATCCATTTGTTTTTTAGGTCAGAATCTTGATCATTCTTAACCATTAAATGTGTTTTGTTTTTATTATGTTATAACCACTTAATGAGTTTGAATATGTCTGCTGATTAAGATATGTTAAGTCTTAATATCATTAAGAGTTCTACAAAGATAGTAGTTCACCAATTCCTTCCATTCACCGATAGCGCCATCCCCATCATTATCAACTATTGTTGTCGTTGCCCACCATTATCAACTACCACCACCTTCCACCCTTAACCACAATCCTCAGCAACCACTGCATTGTCAATCACTACAATCCTCCGTCACCACCACTAGCCACTATCTATAACCATCACCACCAACTACCATTACCACAACAACCACCAATCACTACCAACAATTACCACAATCAGTCACCACTATATATCCCCTACCACCATCATCATTCATCACCACCAATAACTCTCATTGTCATCCAACTGTCAACTGCTACCACCAACTACTACCATCAACTTCTACTACCTGTCACCGTTATCACTAGCTTTAACCACAACACCACCATTAGCTGACGCTGCCACCAATCGTCACTAATTTTTTTGAAATATTAGATTAATTTTGTAATTTATCAAACTTTGTATTTATTATTTTTAAAATGAAAGACAATTTTATACATTTAGATGTTGAAAAAAGAAGTCTTCATTATTTAGTACAGATCATAATACAACATCTTAATATTCATATGTGTATTCGGATTCAGACATCCAAATCTCAATGCACATCTTCTTATTATTCAAATGTGCATTCAGATTCACACGTCTTAATAATAATAAAAACAATGAGGTCTTACAGTTTAATAGATTGGCAGGCTATGCATCCACCTGGTACAAGATGAGAGTGCCAAAGTGTTGAGATTTATTTCTAGATTAGTAGACCCATTATATGATAAGATAGCATCAAGATGAAGACTTATTACATAAAGCAGCCGCTTGACCATGCTAGAGAATTAGAAGATAGGGGGAAGGTAAGAAGAGCACCCGGGTAGCAAGGTAAAAGAGGCTAGGACTACCAACTCCTTTGGAGAGGCATCAGTTGAAGCAAGGGAGGCAGCATACATTGACAAAGGTAGAAGTTCAGACTGTAGAGAAAATAGAAGAGTTTCTAATATGAAAAGAAACTTCCACAATCCGTAGGTTTTACTGTTTTCTTTGTTTGAATATTTTGGTGCACAGTTGCATACAAGATATTGTAGGGCCCATTATCCAACGAGTTTTGAACCATGCACCAGTAGCCTCAAGGATTTCTCAGTTATCGCAAAAGTATTCAGGTGGCCATGTCAAAATAACTAGCAGGTTTCTCTACTGTATACCTCCTGTATGGGATGGTATATATTTCCCCAATAGAACACTTCACTTGTAAAAAGTATTCAAAAAGAGTTGTGTGAAAAATCATTTGGCCTCAATCATTGGGTCTAAACCAAAAAATCAAAGTCCAGCAAATATAGAGGTTCGTTGAAAAAGAAAGCTCTGATTTCCATAGGAAATCTAAATATATTATGTAATCTTCCAAAAGAAAATTACCATAGTTCGTTTTTGGTAAAAGTTCTTTAGTTACTAATAAATGCTATCAGAGGAGAACACCTAACATTGGAATGACTGTCGAGACATAAAGTTTTTAAAAGCTATTTTGGTTAAAAAGAAAATGGACAGGGTGGTGCACTAAAACTCCCGCTATGTGCTGGGTCTGGTGAAGGAACGGACCACAAGGGTCTATTGTACGCAACCTTGCCCTACATTTCTGGAAGAAGCTGTTTCCACAGCTTGAACCCGTGACCTCCTAGTCACATGACAGCAACTTTACCAATCACGCCAAGCACCTAAAATAAGCCAATCCAAATAAGGTCGTTGTAGTTAAATTTAAGTTACTTCCCCATTCAAATAGATAGTATCAATCTATTGCGCTATCAAAATCTCAAGCTCAAATTTGGGTACTACTGATTACACATACGTGATACACTTCATATAAGTTGGGTTGAGAGGATGGGAAGGTTGGAAGGTGGATAGGGGTCTAACACTTATGGATCAATACTTACAAACTTCAATTGACGAGGATACTGGCATGCACCAGGGGAACCATAATTAACAGCCAAGATATTCACACCATCCTGTAATGAACACATTAAAGTCAAATTCCTGACAAGGATAAAAATGAAAAATTTGCAGAAATAAAGAGTACAATGTATCAACTTAATTAATTTTCATAGTAATATAAACTTTGTCCTCACATGTCTTTACCGAAATTCAAAAGACTATTTAAACTAAACAATGTAAACCACCTTTCTGCCTTAGAAGACAATACAAAATTCAAGGCATACTAAGTTGAAAGATAAAGGAAATACATCACATTGAGAAATCTGAATTTAACTTATTTTCTTTACTTTGCACAGTAGCTGCAGTGCTTAACAAATGTTGTTAGCCAAGACAAAATATATTCATAACCAGCTCCATCCAATTTTTAAAAAAAAGGAAGGACAGGGAAATGGAAAAAACATATTATTTCGGAACCAAATAGTCAACTTGGGTAATAAGTATTGGGTTGAATATTACCATATGTATGACAAAGTGCTCCTCCAAACCATCCCGAGGAAGACACCTCTGAGGAAAAAAGAGTAAAAGCAGTTAGATGATAAGCATGTCATTTGAAGCTTGCAATATTCAAAAATACCCCAGGATGATTAGTCAAATCACAAAGTAAATTCAATTGTCTGAAACGGAAAATAAAAATATGAGTATAAAGGATGTGCGTGACAAGGGAGAGCACCTAAGTTAAAAGAAATTCTTAACGCTCCGGAGTTTTAATTAATAATTTCTTGCCCAAGTTAGATGTTTTCCCTCCTCAAAAACAGAAACTGGTGCATAGAGCCATAATATGAATGATCTAGTTTACGTATCCCCCTTATCAAATTTTATTCCTGTTTCCCTAGATATAAACACCTTTGAGAAAAAGTTGTCAAGAAGTCGCTTGCTTGCTCAATGAATAATTTTATTGGCTGTCTGGCTTCTCTGCCGCCTCAGCCTCTAGTCCCCAATCTCTTTATACAACAACAACAAACCCAGTGAAGTCCCACAAAGTGGAGTCCGGGGAGGGTAGAGTATATGCAGACTTTACCCCTACCTCGAAGGTAGAGAGGCTGTTCCCGATAGACCTTCGACTCAAGGAAACAATCTAAAAAATGAAATAATGGAAGTGAAAGCTAAGTTGCTCGGATTCTTCATTTTCGGTGCCGCACTCGTGTCGATATGACGTGGGTGTGGAATCCGTACCCAATTTGGTCAATCGATTTTGGGTACTTTGACCAAAACCGACAAAGATATTTCGGACAGATTCAATGATTTTTGTAATAAAAAAAAAAGCTAAGGTGGAATTGAAGAAAATAGAATACCTTGTATATAAAAATTTCTATATCACTCCTTTTCCTTTCATCTCCTTCCAGAATTCTACTCTTGATCAATATTTTCTCCTCAAGTTTTCTACATAATATCTCATAATTTATGTTTTATAACTCTATTTTTAGATATTTAAATTATTTTTTGCAGAATTCACGCACCCGTATCTATACTTGGATTTGTATCCCCGAATCTTAAAATTTAGATCATAAAGGATCCGACCTCTAGATCCGCACCCGTATCAGACACCCGCACCCGAGTAACTTAGAGTGAAAGCATAACAAGATATTTTGCGCAGTAACTACAAAAAAAATGTAATAATCAAGGTACAAGAAATAACAAATAGTAACAGAAATCAACAAACAAGAAACTATAGGAGCAATACTACGACTACTACTATGGACGGCTAGTCCCCAGAGACTTTATATTGATCTTCATTTCATACCGTGGATTTGTCGATTTTTTTAATGTAATTATCCACAATGATATAAATCTTCCTAGGGCAATATACAGTTTCAGAAGAACAACTCAAACAAGAGGGGCTAGAATGCACATATACGCAAATCCAGTAGCACCGGGAAGAAGATTATAAGTTTCAATATTTCTATTCGAGCTCTATGATAAATTACAGCATTAAAGTTGCACATATATGAAACTTCTTTTCTGAAAATAAATCTTACTGGCTAAAATGCCCTTGCTAGATAAAAGAACTCATCTCTAGAAAGTATGTATTAAATCACATGAAAGTTTTTTCCCTGAAAGAAGGTTTACAGATAAAATGCCCTTGCTAGACAATTTCGCTGTCAGGTACCACAATATTTAACTTTTTTCACCCTATGACTTCAATGTTATATGGGAATTTAAGTACCAAACAAAAAGATTCAATGTCATAGGGAATAAAGGTATGGGCATACATCAAATCACGCAAAGGCAAAGTATTCATGCCATTTCAAACTACTCCTTGTGAATTTCCAAATGTATAGACAATACACGTCACAAAATGCTGATACATTAGTCATAATAGTTCTAAACTTACTGCTTTCACCGAGGAAACAACGTATTCTCTGCCAGGAAGGTTCAATACATTGGATGGTACTCTTATTCTGTAAAAGTCATCACCTTCCAAGAGTTTCTGCATCAGATAAAATTCACAATGACAAGTCACAAATACAACCAAGGCGTTATGATTGTAAGAACGGAAAATTCAATTACTTTGAAACCCTCCTTCTCTGATCCAGTAAAAGCTTTTCTGGAGAAGCGAAGCTTTGTCAGCGTTTGCATCTGTGACAGAAAGTGTCAAAGATCTATTACTGGACAATGAAAAGTCAAACAGCACCCAAGACATACTCAAGTAACTGTCAAAAATCTATTAGTGTACAATAACCAAGTGTTTTTAAAAGTGGGGAAAAAAAAGTCAAGATCCATGGGAGCTGAAGTGGAAAGTGAGAAGAAAAGTTCACACTTCTATGAAGTGAAGTGCACAATTACAGGTAATAAGCATAATGTCAAGCATCTATGAATTTAGTACAAAATAATTAAATTGCAATTAAAACAATTAATTTCAACATCCTATATACAACACTGAGGATATTACCAACTCCTCAGAGCTGATAGTTCAAAAAAGCAACCAATTCTCATCGAATCAATTCATGGACCACCACTTGAAGGCAAACTTCTCTAAAGAGCATGGCTCCACCCATGAAGCAATAATCCTCGCTTCATCGCTTTAAGCGACAAAGCAATGACTTTTAATAAAACAGACAACCAACACTTAAGACATACTCTCTCTTGTAGACACACACTCACCTTAGCTATTGGATTCTCTCTCCAACAAAATTTATGAGTCCATTAGTATGGAATGACTATTAAGATAAGTGTTGAAGTTCTATTATGCTAAAATGACAGTGCGACAAAACTAGAGATAATTTAACGCCTTGAAGAATTTGAATAAAAGTGGGGCTCAAAGCACCATCTTGTTAATAAATATTGAAAAAGTATTACAAAGTGTAGAGAATTGGTTCTGTTTTAAGAAAGTAACATGATCTATGTAACAACTTAAACTAAGGACAATTAATCTGGGAAGGGAGTAGTTTCTAAATATTGGCTAACCACCACCCTTAACAGTCAATAGACTAACATTGGGGGGAGGGGGGGCGCTAATAAAGAAACTTCATGCGATTTGTCTTTTCTTATTAAAATTTCTGTATCGAAATGTGATTGACCCAGCCAGAAAATTTGCGACCACTTGTGCTGCTTCTTGTTTATTTTTCTTTGAAAATTCCACGCAGTTAAAAGTTAGCATGTGCCTATGATGATGATCGGAACAATTCTCCAGTCACAATGTGCAAAACAGGAAGTGTTTACTTTGGAATACAGTTTTCTGGAGGAATTTTATATTTCAAGTGTAAAATCTTCCCCTCTTTTATAAGTCAAAATACTTGCATTGACAGCACAATGAGGCAGTGTCAAAGTATGCAAAATATTGGTTGTGACTCAACCACAATCATCAATCAATTAGTTCAACTATTCATTCACAATCTTCCTTGAAATTGTGTGTGTAACCATGAGACTGTATCTTCTGTATTTCTTGTCCTTGCATTTTGCAATTGCTCAATAGAATAAGAATTCTTGTAAAATCATGTGAAAAGTGATTTATCCCAAAATCCTCTGCAATGCCTAGGAAGCATCATTACTTTGCACATACATCCACTAATGCAGTAAGTGATTTATCAGAATTTGTTCAGGCAGCAATTGCAGAAAATGATTTATCAGAATTTGTTCAAGACTTGTTTCTCGCCATGAAAGCCAAGCAAGTACACCTTTTTGCTAGTTATGCAGCTTTTATTACAGAAATGTGTTTTACTAATTTCAGGTTCTAGATTTTACAACTAAATGTCAACTCCTAGGCCATTTACCAACTCCAAAAACCAAAATTACCTAACAATTCAACTACTTGTTCTCCACGAAATCAAGTTTAAAAGATGTCGTCTTACTTCATTATCTGTTTTTCTCCTCAGAGACCAAAGTACAAATCTTACTATCTTAAAAGAGAAATCATGTTGTTATTGTGGACTCTACATTAATTACAAGAGGCAGACATTCTATATACCTTTCATATCTACAAAGACAAGATAATGAATCACATCTGCTATCTCCAACTGGATCAAAAGGCAGTGTTAAAATAAAAATAGGATTATACAGTCTCCTACATAAAAAAGGATTGTAATATAGTGTCTATAAATAGGGCTCAGAGTAATATAGTAAATGCATCTTAATAATATTTCTAAATCTTTATTTCTCACATGGTATCAAAGCAACACTAAGAAACCATTGGGATAGAAAGACGGTCACTGTGCCTTCTTAATAATATTTTCTGAATATTTATTTCTTCATGGTATCAAAGCAACACTGAGAAACCATCAAGGATAGAAAGACGGTCACTGTGCCTTCTTTTTCAATGACTGTTCCAACTGATTTGTGTCACCTTTCTTCCGGTGAGTGTTGTGCGAAAACCAACACTACCACAAGGTCTCCTAGGCTTCCTCCTTGTTGGGCTTCTGCATTGAGTTATCTTCAGTGGTGCTGCCTGTGCCTTTAGTATTCTTTCCATCTCCCTCCTCTTGCTCTTTCATATCATTGTCTAATGCGGTAAAATTGTTTGTCAAATTCACTCTTTTTTATGTTAGATCAGTCTTTAGCTTCCATGCGTTCTCCTCTTTGAAATTGCCTGCCTTTTTTTTTTTTTACCATTTTTATTTTTTCTTCCTTCGCCTTTTTCCTCCATGATCTCTTCCCTTTCTCAACATTAACCTGGTCTGGCTTTTCTTTAGGCTTTCTCCGATTAGGGTCTTCCTTCTTAGCTGGCTTCTGGTTTTGATTTTCTTGTTGTTCCTCCTCCTTCAGATATAGCTCTGGGTGTGTCACAAAGCATTCTCTTTCATTATGACACTATAACTTGCATCTCTGACAGTATTTAGGGACGTAATCATACTTAATCTCAATCAATTTGTCCATTATTTTCTCTGAGTTCTTCTTTCTCAGACCTATATTAATTCTTTGGGGAAATTCTGTGAGAAGATCTATCTCCACGTCGACCCTAGCATAGCTTGCTCATGTTTGATTCCTAGTAGCCATGTCAACCCGTAGTGGTTTCACCACTGCTGTGGCCATTGAAAGAAATAGCTTCTTTCACAAAGTATTTTGGTCGTAGGTATGGAAAAGAGATCCAAGTTATTGCTACGGTGTTTCTTCATCTAGATCAAAACGAGGATCCTACTTTAGCGTTTGCATTGGGTAGGACCAATTCATATATGTAATATAGAATGTCGGCTTGGAGAGTAGATTGACATAGTTTTCTAGCAGGGTAGCACGAATGAGCACATATCTTTTTTTTTTAAATTGGGGGTAGGGGAAGGGCAAATTGGAGGATTAAGGGTGGGGAATCGAATCCTCACCAACAAGGTAAAAGTTCAGGAAGCAAACTTGAGCTATATGGGAATTCCTATGCCCAAGATTTAACAACAGTAAGNTAACAACAGTAAGGTTTTCATTACCCAAAATTGAATACCCGCTTAGAATTAATAAAATAGATTATATTTGTTAAGAGGTGCAAAATCATATGGATTCAATTCTTAATTGGATTTTTTTTTCTTTGAGGATCTGTATCCTAAATTCTTTTAGATGTATTTACGAGTATTCCTTGATCATTCCGACCAAGAAGAGTTCCTAATTCTGTCTTATGTGATAAGAATGTGTCACCAAGACCTAAAGGTAAGTTTTATGAAGTGGGTGTCACACCAGCCATGTTGTATGGGGCAGAGTGTTGGCCAGTCGAGAATTCGCACGTTCAGAGGATGAAAATAGTGAAAATGAGAATATTTAGATGGATGTGTGGGCATACTATGAGAGATAAGATGAGGAACGAAAATATTTGCAATAAAGCGGGAGTAGCCACCATGGTGTACAAGATGACGGAGGCAAAGCTGAGATGGTTGGGACATGTGAAGAGGAGATGCATAGATGCCCCAATGAAGAGGTGAGAGACGTTGGTTATGGCAGGTATGAGGAGAGGTAGAGGTAGGCTGAAAAAGCATTAGGGAGAGGTGATTAGACAGGACATGACCTAAGTTACACGGACTCTTCATTTTTGCTGCCGAACCCGTGTAGATGCGACATTGGTGCAGGTGGGGGTTGTGTGTCGGATTCGGTCAATCCCATCTAGATACTTTGACCAAACTCAAGAACAAATTTGGGGGAAAATTGAGAAGTTGACTTCTCACCTATCTTTAGGGAGCAACAGCTTCTCAGACCTCAGTCGCCATGGATGAACAGCAGTGGAGAAGACGAAAAGGACAGGATAGAGGATGCCAATATTATTAGGGTAAAATAGGTAACAATTAAATTGGAGAACAAAATAGTATGTGAGTAGTAATAACACAATTGACAAGGAAAGCTGGATAATATTCGACTACCTACTAACCTTCTATACTAATCTTCAACCTCCATATCCTCCTATCTCGGGTCATGTCCTGGGTGAGCAGTAGGTGGGTCATGTTCTAAGTTGCTTAGACTCAGGTGCGGATCAGAGAGTTGGATTTGGCAAAATTTAAATTTTACGATTTGGGGATACGAATTCGAGCATTGATACGGGTGCGGGGATTCGACTAAAAAAAATCAACATTATAAAAATAGAGTGTTATAAAGATATTCCAAATTTGAGAGATATTTTGTGAAGAAATTAATATTGTCTTAAATTTATTTTATTTTTTATTTTAAGAAATTAAATTTCGTCTCTATCGGAAGTCAGAAGATGGGCCAATGCAAATTGGAGCCAAGCACATGGACTCAATATCTATGAAATGGGAAACAACTTCTTTCTTTTCAAGTTCCCTACCCTATCAGATGCACAGCATGTTCTAAGAGGAAAACGGTCATGGAAGAAGGCTCCGTGGAACCTGTAGTGGTGGTCGCGGACGGTAGGAACAGTGCCCTCTAAAGAATCGCCTAAAGAGACGTGGATAAGGTTGGTGGGACTTCCTCTCCACCTATGGTCAAAGATGGTTTTCAAAGAAGTAGGCGATTTATGCGGAGGTTGGATCAAAACGGAGGAGGAAACAGAACTTTGGAATCACTTGAAATGGGCGAGGATCCTTATCAAGGGTGGCAGCAACCACGTTCCGAAGGAAGTTAAGATAGAGTATGAAGGCTTGGGCTACATCGTCCAGGTTTGGGAAGAAGCGCCAGTGAGATGCTATGGGGGAGAAGAAAGGGTTAAAAGCTCAGACCAGTGGGTAAACAAGGGTTTGGATATTCGGATAGCTGAGAGGGCTACAGATGGTGTCTCACGCAGCACTATGGCAATTCTTCAGGACATACTTGAGAGTAATCAGTTGGTGCATACCCAGAAATACAGCAGCAGCCCTAGCCTGTCGGAATAGGGATGGCAACTCATCAGGACATAAGGAGAGATGGAAGATTGTCCCAGCATGCATTTGGTGGATAGTATGGAAGGAAAGAAATCAGAGATGCTTTGAAGATAGGAGTGTTACCTTCCAGAAAATGAAAATGAACTACATTGTGCTCTTTTATTTTTGGTGTATACATGTATTGCCCCAGGAGGCAAAGGACATTACTAGAGTGCTAGAATGTTTATGAGGGGTCTAGGTGGTAGGTTTTGCTCTCTTTAAAGATTCAGCTTCTAAGGAATGATTAAAACGATTTCTCTTTCGAAATTTCGAATAAATTTCGAAAGTTCCCTTTTCGACATCATTATTAGAAGAAAATTTGATAGTTAAAAAAAACTTTTGATCATCTTAGGAAAAAAGATAA
>JACEIK010009614.1:0-49757 GCA_018107945.1 Datura stramonium | reverse complement strand
TAACAAGCATGGAAGAGAAAAAGTGTGGGGTCGAACACCCACCTGTGTAAAGTTGAAGAAAACCATGTTGTTCGCTAGGCCTAAAGGCCTCAGGGAGTATGTCTCACCCTTTTTAAATATTAATTTGATGCTATGAGGACATAGTATGATTCAAGTGTGGGGTGAGGGAAATTTCATGGAAATTTCAAAAAATGTCAATTTTTTTTTTGTGCTTAACAAATCGTTGGTGAATGTAATGCTTGTGAGAATTGTGAGAAATTTGGAAATTTTTTGTGATTCAAGCATGAATTCATCACCCGTTGGTTTTTCTTTTCGGTTGTTTTCCGACGGGGGGTCTTTGAACCGAAGAATAAAATTTTTTTCTTGTCTGTATATAATATTTGTAGTCATAGTAGGGACTTTTTCCGACGATGGATGGATGACAACCGTCTTGAGGAAATGTAGTCGATAGGTGTCGGGTTTTTGAAATCATAGCTAATTGATGCTTGATATTCTTGTTGTGTGTAAGGTTTTTGAATATTCCGTGCTATTGTGGAATGTCTAGAACTTGCCTGATGTGTATATAAAACGAAATGAAAGATGTGAATTGTAGGAGATGATTTAGGCATTTCTTTCAATGAACCTAAATGTTATCCCTCACTTTACCTACCTTGAATATTTAATCCTAGTTAGCCTCGTTGAGCCTTGAGCCTATTCTTTGATAGCTGCAACATAAGCTTAATCTTTTTTCTTTCATCATCCTTGAATTTGATCCAAAACTCCGAAACACTTAAGTGAAAAATCTGAAAGAGTAAAGGAGTGAGAAGAATGAAAAGAAAGGAAAAGTGGAAGTCGTAAAAGTTGAGAAAGGTCAAAGGTGCACTTGTGTGAAAATGGTTGATTATTAGTAAGGTTGAGAAAGGTCAAAGGTGCACTTGTGTGAAAATGGTTGATTATTAGTAAGGAGTAAGAAAACAAATGAATGAAAATTATTTATAAAACTCCTTACTAATAAGCTAAAAGTGCCTAAAAGAAATGGGGGAGCAAAAGAGGAAAATAAAACTACCAAGGATAAAAAGGTGAAGTAAGGGAAGGGAAGTTCGTAATGAGGGCGTGATGTACAGGTGCTTATGGAAGATAGTCACCACATCGCCGAATAGTACCTACCCTGCACTGAGTTACATTACAACCTAAAAGTCCTACTTGATCTTACGTTCAGACATCCTTAAATTGTGGAGTAAAACACTAAGGGCAAGCTTATGGGTCATTGGCAGATGTACGTGAATTATTTGAGAGTGAGTGTAATTCTATTCATGTACCTACACATGTTGTGATGTAAAAATTGTTTATGCATGTGAAGTTGGGTAACTCTCTTTCCGTGAGGGCACATGTTTAATGAAGATATAATTCATGTGGGATCTATTAATCAGCTTGATTTGCATGAGTTTGCTCAAATTGAGAGTCGATTCTCGAGGTTAAGAAGTCTTAACATAGATGTATTTTACTATTGATAAAACTAAGCATGCTCTCATTTTTAGCTTGTTATCTTAGATAATCATTATAGCCTTAGCTTGAATTATCTTGCTAAATTAGTTATGTGGTGAGTCTCCATATGCATGAGATAAAAGGTTGTTCGAGGATCTAACAAGGCTTTAAGTGTGGGGTTGTGGATCTCGGGCAAAATAGCATGCCCGAGTTACGCTTATAACTTAAATATTCTTGTTTATCTAAGTTATTTTATACATTTCATGTGATTGTATAAGTGTGAAGACATGTGCTAACCAACATGATTAGTCCTTGTTTTGTAGGTTTCAATGATTTTGAGGAACTAAATCATAAGTTGGTGAAGGAAAGGAATGGAGTTGGAAGAACTAAGTGAAAGCTCAAGAAGGAGGAGGCCATGGAAAGGCTGGGCGCGCTAGGCAACCGTGCCACGCCGTGCGTGTGCCGCGCCTGGCCCCGTGCCACGCCATGCGAGCGTAGATGCAGCAAAGTGTGCAGCACTCGTGCGCTAAAGAACGATGACACGGCGTGCTCCTCTCAAGGCAGATGTGCCACGCTCCCGCAGCGTGACACGCCGCCAACGCGGCGTGCCGCCTAGGGCCGATTTTTGGGCCATTTCTGTGAGCTCTCCAAGGTTGGGGCCTTGTCATTTGAGGCAAAGATCGCTGATGCACCTATGACACGTTGGTTGTTATTCGGAAAAATTCCTACTAGTATAAATAGCACACTAGGTTCATTTTTTAGATATTCGACTCTTGCGGAGCAAGAACGTGGGTTACGTGTAGCCAGGATGAAAAATCTTAGGTTTTTCTCTCTATCTCTTTCTCATTTCATTCAATTGTTTGTATGATTTACTCATTTGATGATGTTTAATCCACAAATGAGTGGCTAATTTCACTTTTTGCTGAGGTTAAGAACAATTGTATTGAAATGTGATTGTTGATCATTTGGTTTTTTCATCTTTTCATTCATGGTTGTTCTATTTATTCTTGCCTCTTACCGTATTAATGTTTGGCCAATGTTAATGGTTATCTAAAAGTCCGATTTCACTCGAGAGAGCACGAAATTGGAAAGTTGTGAATTAATAGGATATGATCTCTTCTTAGTTTGGAAAAATTGAGAATTAATTTACCTTTAGGATAGAAATATACCCGAAACTCGTATTAGTCAATTACGGACCTAAGCCAGGCGGCTAGAACATGAATTGCTTCTTATCACGTAAATGTAGGTGGAAGGTTCATGATTCTAAGTTTGCTAAATAAGAGAGTTTTAATCCATAGGCAATACCTCCCGACTAGCAACCTGAGGAAAGATTAACCACTTGTATCCATAATTTATTTCTCTACATGTTCGTTTTAGCCTCAAAGATGCTCACATTCATAGTTCGTACTCAAATTGTATATTCATTTTAGACTTAGTACAAATTGAAACAAAATATATAAAAACATTTCTTTACATTGTTGTCCGCATTTTTAGAGTGACAAGCTTTATTGACACTTGAGTAGGATTTGCTATCGTAGTCCGGCCCCCGTGGGATCGATACTGACTTACTGATCCATTTACTACTTATGCACCGACCACTCTGCACTTGCGTGTAGTCATCCGTGACGATCAACGTTGTCACGAGAAAAGAAAGAAGAGCTAAAAAAGAAAAAAACTGAAAAAATAATGTATAAGAAAAAAAGAATGAAAATGTTGAAAGCATACCACACCCATATTAAAGGTAAAAATTGAGAAAAGGGAAGAAAAACTAGAAAATAGGGTTAAATAAGTGAAAAGTGAGGCCACAAATAATAGTGCCAAGGAGGGTTAAGTCATTAAATTTCATATTTACCATACCCAAATTCCAAAACCTAGATTACAACAAAAGGGAAGAAAAAGTATAAAATAGGGTGAAATAAGTGAAAAGTGAGGCCACAAATAATAGTTCCAAGGAGGGTTAAGTCATTAAATTTCATATTTACCATACCCAGCCCAAAGCCTAGATTACAAGATGAACAAAGTCCTATAGTGATCCTAGCCCGACCGCCCAAAAAGCCAAAGTAGAGAAACTAAGGCAAAGCCTATCAGATCCGATGTGCGTATTTGGAACTTCCTTGTGAGAGTGAGAGTCTTACTTGCTTTAGTCCGAAGCTTCATATTTTCATATCTAAGGAGTTGGGGTCATTTGTGCATGGAGGGTACATAGTTTTCGCTGCTTTATTATGCCGCGCTGATAGTGTGAAAAGAATTGGTAATAACTTGATTCTCTAATAACTAGACGACATATCTTGATCCTTGTTTATCATGGTTTGTGGTCGCTTGATGTGCATAACGGATTTGGTTTACATGGAGAAGGGTGAAAAACTATTTGTGTTCATAGTCCAAGTTTTGATTTGTGTTAGTTGTAGTATCCTAGGTTTATTTTCGCTAAGCTGCTATTTTTAGTTTTTTTGTTTTCTTTTCCGAGGACATGCGAAAGACTTAAGTTGAAGGTGTTGATGGGTCAGGAGTTTATAGCTACTTTCAATGCTTAAAATTAGAAAATAGGGCATGGACTTAGGTATTTTTATATGGATATGGGGTGCTTTAACTTTGTTTTCAGGAAAATAGGTGTTGGAGTTAAAATGTGCAAAAGAGTGCAAAATGCGTAAAGAGGCCAACTACCGATCTTAGTATGAGCCGTATGAAGATTGTGTGAGCCATATTAAGACTCGTGAAAATCCCAAAATATTGGTACAAGGAAAAGGAAAGGTAAAACTCAAGCACGAGTCATACCATCCTCGGTACGAGTCGTAACTGAAATCATAGAATACTTCGGGAAATTTTATAGCTGAAGTCTCCGATACCGATAGAAATTACTTTATCATAGAATCTATCTACGACTCATTCTAGGATCCATGGAAAGAATCAAGATTTTTGATACTTGGAAGATCTCAGTTACTTCACAAGTTGTTACGAGTAAGAGGGAGCAAAGGTACCCAGGCATACCAACAAACTCATAGAAATTTTCGTAAGATGACGTAGTTCTCGCAGCCAAATCACGTCTTGATTGTATGACTCATGGGATCATGTTATGATTCGTACAAGAGGACATCAATTAACAAATTCGAAAAGCCAATGGATGTACAAGATAAGGAATGACCTATATAATCCTCGTTACTGTCAGAGGAGTGAAGCCACGGATATGTCGACACTACATTTATGTAATATCCCGAGGACCCTAAGATAAGACCCGGAGTTGAAACGGAGAAAAACTCGAATTTTCTCGCACTGTGTCACAGATGAGTTGTCCCATGACTCATGGGGTGCACCACGAGTCGTGGAGTGACTCGTGGAGAGTGGGGTTCGCCCAAGGAATTTTTTGTTTCGAGGTGACCATAGATATGACTAATAGGTCATGGCTCACACCACGACTGTTTATGTCAACCGTGGCCAACGGATGCTTGAAAGATTAGGAAGTTCCTATAGTTGGTGGTAATGGGTTGGTCAACATGAGTCGTTGGTGCTCACGACTCGACATAGCGGCCGGGATTCGAGACATGGGACAAAGAGCCCGACACACCCTAAGTTGACCCGGAATGTACATACATCTAACTCAATCAATTAAATAGAAGGATTGACATTATAATCTTAGCTGGTCTCGTAATAAGCATAACATAAGAAATACACGACCATGCCGAGTACATTCTCTATTATCCGAAAGCCTCTAAGTCTCGATGAGTTGATGGGACAAGATCCCAACTAACACTCTAATACCGAAATCAAAGTACATAAATATCTTAAAGAAAATGGTCCTCGAAGATGAGGACTCACCACTAAGCCGGGTGCTAACTCGTAACCTAAGCATCGAGCTGTGGCTGAAGTTCGAGTACCTGGTCTCGTATCAATAAAACAATACAACATAGAGCATGTCAAGACAGGAGTACCAAGTATGCGGTGGTAAGTAAAACCACTTAGATAAGTAAAATTGTTTACATCATGCATAACAAAAAACATAAACAATAAGAATCTGAGAGTAGGACTTGCATGCTATCTTTTTGAAATCATGATCTCAACATAACATAACATCGTAACTGAATTTATTGACCCAAAGCTGAAAATCGATAATCATAAGTAAAGCTGAATATTGAGTCAAACCTACTTTAGAACATATATATATGCATATATATATATATGTATATCTTTATTGATGAATTACAACCGAACTCATGAGAAACAATGGGAGACTCGTCTTTAACCAACATACCACGATAGAGCTTACGTGGTCCCAACTATCACATTCAAGTGGGAAGATTCGTCCAAAGCCTTGCTAGGCTAGGGACAATACCATGATTTCGATATCAAGCGGGCCTAATCAGTGGTAAAGGGTAGCTCACAAGAGAGGTCCCACTAGTAATATATATATATATATATATATATATATATATATATATATATATATATATATAAGTAAGTAATAATCTATGTTGGCACGTAGTTCTGAGACATAGGTTGATCGACCCTTAGCCTCGCCGGTACTAGACACTACTCCCAAAATATGCATATGCTCTCCATCATTTTTCAAAGTTAGTTCACCATCACCTATTGGCGAAGCTCAATAATTAAATACATATCAAATATGAAATTATGAATATGAGAATCTTTTAGCTCTAATAATACCTCACAAGATGAAAAAAAATTGGGAGTGTTCTCTCCAAAACTATGTGCTAAGCTTAATTCGTAAAATTATAATCATACTTGAACATGTGGGCATTTCCCAATACTTTAACATGCTTGAAAATACTCAACTACCACATTTAAAATATGATTATAAACATGGGTAACTTGATAACATGTTTTTCATCAATAATATCTCATCATACTTGAACATTCATAATAAATCTCAACTTTCTTGATTTTCTCATATATGGGCCTTTTAATTTATATAGATTGAAACATGATTTTAATCAAAGCAAAGTAAAAATTTCTCTATGAATCATACTCCGATAATAGAAACATATTTAAATCATACCCATCTAGAGAATTAGAAATTTCATGCATAGGGTTAAACCCCGTAGAATTGACATAGAAAATTCATGATTTAGAGAGGGATTATGCATGGGTGTGAAAGAATTCACCCACTCATAACCCTATATACCCGATTATAGCTAATTTTTACAATTATCCATCGCTCCGAGAGGAATGAAGAGAACATGAAGCCGAAAAGCTAGATAACCTCTAACTCTAACTTAGCATGCATGAGGAAGTAGAATGGGTCAAATGAACTAAGCCTCTTAAACCATAACTTAAACGACATAGTTTAGGCCTTAGGATCATAGGAATTATGAAAAGTCCTTACTAAATTCGCAGAAATAACTTTGATCACAAATTCCCAGAGGACTAGACGACTCTCGTCACTTTAGGCCACGACTCTTGGCATCATCCATCAAGTACACCGCCCGAGGGTTTGTCCGGGCTATCATGGAAATTCATGAGTCGTTACAGATGAGCACAAGTCGTGGTCACCACTCATCACATGCACTCGCCAAATTTCAAATAAATTCCAACCTAGCTACCACGACCCAACATCACATGAATCATGGTGACCGAACAAGATCTGTGGGACCCTTCTGCTTGGTACACGTCCATTTCTCAAAGACCTTCTCAAAATCACTGGCCCATGACTCATGGTGATGTTCGTGGGGACCTTAACTCCCAAATTCCAATTAACACTATGATCCTTACCACGAGTCACATCACATCGTGGTCTACTCCCACCTGATCACAATATGACCTATTTGGTGACCTCGATGTCGGAATTCAAATTCTTCATTTCAACTCCCGTGTATGATTTTTGGGCTTCCAAGGTATAAACAATATCTCCCCTTAGAACATTCATCCTTGAAGGTTGGAAAACATATAGAAAAAGAGATATGAAATCATCATATCCAAGTATTGATCTTTAAGCCGAAACCTATTAATTACTAATTCCGATTCAAACTACCTAGTCAATTGAATTCACGAATCATATACACATCCACCACATAAAAAGAAACTAGAGCACACGAATTGAACAAGAAAACTAAATAGAATTTTAGGGTAAAAATTGATACCTCAAGCTCTAACTAATCGTAGGGAATAGCGTATCTGGCCATCACATCCGCTTCGGCTTCTCATGTATCTCCTTCAACATGCTGATTCCTCCATAACACTTTGACCGGTTGCTTCCTTGTTCCTAGCATTCGAACCCGACGATCTAGTATTTCCACCAGATCCTCCTCATGACTAAGGTTGTCTTTAACCCCGACACTGTCCACCGGGACAACTAAAGCCGGATCACCCAAACACTATATTAAGAGCGATACATGGAATATAGGATGGCAGAAGCTAATTTCTGAAGGCAACTCCAATGCATAAGTGCCATCTTGCCAACTCGTCTTACAATTCGGTAGGCGCCAACATTAGCCGAGGGCCGAGTTTTCCTTTCTTTCAAAGCCTCATCACTCCCTTCATGAAAGGTACCTTTAGAAATACCCTATCATCCACTTAGAACTCCACTCTTCCTTCTCCATCGGCATAGGACTTTTGGAAACTATGAGCTATTTTCAACCCGTTTTGTATGAGCTGACCTTTCCATAGCCTCATGGACCGACCGATCCTATCATCGGCAGCTTCACCATCCTCGAACCATCTAATAGGAGATCTGCACCTCCTACCATACAATGCCTCAAATGGGGCCATTTGAATACTGGATTGGTAGCCGTTATTGTAAGAAAACTCGATAAGAGGCAAATGATCATTCCAGTAACTATCTTGAAGTCAATCACGCATGCTCTCAACATTTCAGAGTTTGAATTGTTCGTCAGCCTTGACCATCCATTTGTGGTGAAATGTTGTGCTGGCTTAACCCGAGTACCTGGGCCTTTGAAAACCTCCAAAACCGAGAGGTGAATTAGGTACTCTATCTCGAAAATGATGGATAATGGCACTCCATGCAACTAGACTAGCTCCCGCATACATAGTTTGGCATAATCCTCCTAACTCCGTGGTTTGACCTAAGAAATGAGAGGCCTGGTCAACTCGTCCACCACAATTGAATGGAGTCATATTGCTCACGAGTGCGAGGGAAACCCTATGATGAAGTCTCAGATTGATTTCTTCCCATTTTCAAGCAGGAATATTTAAGCACACCCTTGGTCTCCGGTGCTCGACCTTCACTTGCCGAAAATTTGACACTTAGCTACAAATTGCAACATCCTCATTTCATTCCACCAATAAACTTCCCGTAAGTCACGGTACATCTTAAGGAAGCCGGATGCATTGAATATCTCGGAACTACGAAATTTACGCAACATTCAATTTCGCAAATCATCAACATTCGAAACATATAAGCGACCCTAGTACCGAGCACACCATCTCCCCTTCGAAAAGACCTCTACCTTCTCGATTCTAAATCCACTCCTTTACCTTTACCAAAATAGGTCCTTCATCTTGTCTAGCTTTTCTACATCAATCACCAAAGACGACTTGATCCATTCTAAATGATAACACCGCCATCGACGAGTCAACAACCCGAACACCCAACCTTGCGAGTCGATGCACACATCCCTCACCATCTCTTTCTTCCCCTCATCCACATGGGATACACTCATAGAGAGTCTACTATGCGCCCATACTACATTGGCCTTACCCGAATGGTAAAGGACACTATCATAGTTCTTCGCAGAGCCCAACCACCTCCTCTCGCCGAAGATTAAGATCCTTCTGGGTAAACACATATTGTAAACTCTTATGGTCCGTAAACACATCCACGTGGACCCCATACAAATAATATTGCCATATCTTCAAGGAGAATACCATCGCTACCTGCAATTTAAGATCATATGTCGGGTAATTATTCTCATGAAATTTTAACCAGTTTGTAGCACATGCTATAACTTTGTAGTGTTGTATTAATACACACCTACCTCGATCCTTGAAGCATCACAATACACCATGAACACCGATACCCTGCAGGGTTAACACCGGTAAGCCGAGGTGTCAAATCTTCAACTTGTAGCTCTCTCTCACAAGCCCCGACGATTGGAATTTCACCTCTTTGGGTCAACTTGGTCAAGGGTGATGAAATGAATGAGAAACCTCAACAAATCTCCGATAGTAGTTGGATAAACCCAAGAAGAAGCTCAATATTTGAAGGATTCACCCTAAGCCCTAGGTCAATTCTTCTCAATGCTTCTATTTTCCGGGAGTCCACCCGTATACCCTCACTTGATACCACATGGTCCGAAAATGACATGAAGCTTAACAAAAACTCACACTTGCTGAATTTTTCATATAATTGGCGATCCCTAAGAGTCTTTAGCACTAATCTCAAATGGGCGGCATGCTCCTTCTTGCTCCGAGAGTATATCAGATGTCATTAATAACCCAATAACGAACATATCTGTGTATGGTTTGAACACCTTGTTCATCAAGCCCATAAAAGCTACAGGAGTACTTAGTCCAAAAGACATAACTACAAACTCTTAATGACCATACCACATCCCGAAGGCTATCTTCGAGATGTCACTCTCCAACAATAAGTTGATGGTACCGAATCGAGATCTATCTTTGAAAAACATTTGGCACCTTGAAGATGGTAAAAAAATCATCAACTGGGTAGAGGATTCCTGTTCTTGACAGCTGACTTTGTTCAATTGCCTGGTGAATCAATACACATCCGAAGAGACCCATCCTTCTTTTTGGACAAAGAGAACTAGTGCACACCATGGGGACTTGCCTGTCTAATGAAATCCTTATCTATGTCCTTCAAATATTCTTTTCCAACTCTTTTTAGCTCGGTAGGATACATTATGTAGGGAGGAATAATTATAGGTTTCCATGTTGGGAAGAAGGTCAATGCCAAAATCAATCTCCCCGTCTTCTAGGGATCTTAGTAGATCATCCTAAGGACCTCGGATACTCACATACCACTAAAACTGATAGTTAGGGATCTCAACTCAACATCTTAACCCTAACTAGATGGGAACACACAACCTTTGGAGATCATCTTTTCTAGCCTAAGGTAGGAAATGAAAAGACTTACAAAAACAAATACCCTTTCACTCTAAGACTCGGCTCACCCAAAAATATGAACTCTATTACTTCCTGTTCTACAATTAACCGAGGCATAAAATGCAAATAAGCAATCCATGCCGATGATAAAATCAAACCTAGCCATGGCTAACTCTACTAGATTTACTGAGGTGACTTTCCGAATTACTCACCGGGAAACTTATATACACACGTCTAGCTACCACCGAACTACCCACTGGAGTAGACCGAGAAGGTTATGACAAGACTTCTCAGGATCACTTTGAAATTAGCGGCCACGTAAGGTGTCACAAAAGACAAGGTAGCTCCTGGACGAAAAAAGCATAAACATCAAGATGGAAAACTGGTAACATAGCAGTGACCGCATCCGTAGACCTCAAGCCTCAAGTGATGCTAAGTGTATGAATTTGTTTGGTGCCGATCGCCACTCAGAGCAGAAGTTACTTCCGCCGTGCCGAGTGTGCGAAAGGCTACTAAACTTGGATTTGGGTCTCGGTCCCCGTCATGGCTCACTCGCTGATATTCTCTAAGCATGTGTCCTGGCTTCCCACACCCGAAGCAAGCACTGAACTTGCCAAACACTAGCCCGTTCCCCGACCACATCTCGCGTCAAGACGTGGGATGCTAGAATATGGATCTACTATTCTCGACTCCTACAACCCGATGTGCTCAGCCCTACCGATCGTGCTCTAGGCCCGAACACATTCAATGGGCAAAGGAAGATGCTAGGGCTGAAGATCTATGGTGGTCCGGGCTGCTTATGCCCACCCTCTCGACTCCTGGTAGAATCCAACTATCAGCCCTAGCCCTCTTGGCCTCTCTCCCTCATATACGCTACCTCCATCCGCCGGGCATATAAGACTATTCGAGGGAAATCCATAACCTAGTGGAGCATAACAATGCTGCAATCCTTGTCCAAATAGCCCGCCGTACCCCGAACAAACCTCGTCACCTCGCGCCTCTAATCGCCCACTAACTCGGGTGTACTTCGAGAAAGGGGGTGAACTCGGTGGGCATACTCCCCGCATCATTCTCCCTTGCTTAAGATTAACAAAATCAGATGTCTTCAACTCCCTTATCTCATGAGGGAAGAATCGATCCGGGAATGCAACATGGAACTCCTCCCCAATAATGTACCGCTCCGCGACCTTACTATCTTTCCATTATCGAAATTGGATGCGCGCGCGCCCTTTTAGCCGGGTATGAGGCCATCTCTGCACACTCAACTCCATTCACTACCATGATTTGGGTTATCATCACACCATCAATAAACTCATGGGGGTCCTCATCTACTTTTGACCCGAGGAACTCGGGCAAGTTCATTCTCAAGAAATCCCCGACTCGAGCCAACATTTCCACTATTAACATGCGCAATTACCTTCTTATTGACTCCGAGAGGTCAAGGCTCAAGCAAGGAAAGCATCTAAATAACTGCCCTAAATTCAGCATGGGAAACTAGCTTCGTGCATGGTGCTCCTAGACTGGTGGGGCTTGCGGTGCCCATCTCCGTTGCCATCCTCGTGGCCAATTTTCATTTCCATTCCTTCTACCATTCATCCTTCTAGGATCCATGATTCTCGCAATTGCGAGTAGCATGAATTAGAAGGATAGGGAGACATTTTATCACACGACACGTATCATGAAAGAAGGGAACATTTCCTAAACATCTTGTAGCATCTTCCCCATAAATGCAAAGAGCACTTCATGATCTCGGGGCATATTTATATGTCCAAGAAGTGAGTCGTTTTTGCCTTGTTTATCCAACAATGTTTTTACATTCTCATGTAAATTGTAGGAAAGTGTGAATTTATACTAACCAACATGATTAGCGTTGTTTTGCAGGAAAACGTGCTTTTTTATGGAGCTAAGATGTATATTGGGAGGACTGAGATGGACTCGGAGCGAGCAAGGAATTGGCCAAGGAAAGCAAGGAACAAAGAGGCTCCGTGATGGAGCCGTGTCACGCCGCTTGCCCAAGGATGCATTCTGCCCGGGAAGATTTAATTGCAAAGATTTCCGTAGAGAGGGTCTGCTTACCGTGTCATGGGGTAGTGCTCCGCGATGCACTCCGTGACACGTTGCTTGCTATCCTGGAAAAATTTTCACTGTAAAGATAAACGTAACACTTAGGTTCATTTTTAATTATTCTTACTTGGTGGAGCAAGAAATTGGGTTACAGTGCAGCTGAGGGATGAAAATCTTAGGTTTCTCTCTCTCTATCTCTTTCTCCTTTCTTTCAATTGCTTGTATAATTTACACTCATTTAACGATGTTTAATCCGCAAATAAGTGGCTAATTTCACTTCATGAGGTTAGAACAATTGTATTGAAATGTGATTGTTGATCATTTGGTTTTTTCATCTTTTCTTCCATGGTTGTTCTTATTAATTCTTGTTCTTACTGCATTGTATGTGTGGCCAATGTTAATGTATATCTAAAAAGTCCGGTTTCACTCGAGAGAGCACGAAATTGGAAATTTGTGAATTAATAGGATATGATCTTTTCTTAGTTTGGGAAATTTGAGACTGATTACCTTCGTGGATAGAAAATATACCCGAAAGTCGTATTAGTCAATTGTGGAATCGTTTTGTATGGATAGAACATGAATTGCTTCTATCACAGAAAATGTAGTGGAAGGTTCATGATTCTGCTAGGTTAAATACGAGAGTTTTAATCCATAGGTATAAGTTCCAACTAGCAACCTGAGAAAAGATAAACCAACTTGTATCAATAATTAATTTCTTACATGTTCGTTTTAGTCAAGCATGCTCAAATTCATTGTTCAGACTCACTCGTATATTCATTTTATTCTTAGTATATTTTGATAACAAAAATATAAAACTTTTCTTTAACATTGTTGTCTGCATTTTCGTAGTTACAGCTAAGTGACACTTGAGTAGATTTTGCCCCGTTGTCCAAATTCCTATGAGATCGATACTTGGCTTACTTGAGCCACTTACTACTTGTTCAACCACGTGCACTTGCGTGTAGTCATCCGCATAGCCGAACATGTTTTTTGGCGCCGTTGTCTGGGACCTGCACCTGCGAAATTTTTTCTTCAAGTGTTAGTTTGCTATTTCTTTATATTAGTGTTGACAACTTGGTCTTAAATGATTATGCATATCGATTCTATTGAACACTCAAGTGACAAAGAGCCGGTGGACCCATCCTTAGAGCTGGAAAGACAATTCCATCGCCAACGGGAGAAGCTCTAGAGAGAAAACCACAGCTTGCTCGACACCAACCATGGAGCAACCAATGTATCCACCTCACTTGTGCGCAAGGTTAGTGCCCGAGAAATGGCAAGCTAGGCCGGTTCGCGATGTGGCAATCCCATGCTAGCAATGTCACTTCTAGCATTCGTAAACCCGAGCCAGAGGGAGGTTCGAGCTAAAACCGTAACATGGTGCAATTGCTGCACACAAGCAAGGCAACACAGTCTCCCTACCAGACCCACAATAACATCTTTCAAAATTTTTTGAGATATGACACTTATATTCTGCCGTGGAGTGTCAATGATTATGTCGTACTTGCTTGTTCCCATTTTCACTTTTGGGAGAAGACAAAAGGTGGTTGAAAGCTGAGCCACCAAATTCTATCACCACGTGGGATGATCTTGCAAAGAAGTTCTTGATCCGCTCTTTCCATCCTAAGAGGTGTCAGCAAGACTTATAATTCAAATTCTAAGTTTTAAACAAAGAGAAGGAGAATCTCTCAGATGTTTGGGAGAGATTCAAATCGCTTTTTATGGATTTTCCTATCTACCACTAATCTCAATGATGTGCTGGTGCACACTTTTATAGAGAGTTTAGAACCCCACAAAAATTCTTATTTTGACTCAAAGAAATTGGGACAAGCATTAGAAAAGACTTATGACGAGCCGTATATTTCTTTGTTGAATCGTATTTCGCAGGGAAATCCGGAGTGGAATGCGGACTCTTCAAGGGAGGAGCAAGGAAAGCCGTTTAGAAGGGATGGTTTTATTAAATTATCGTCGCACATATAGTCATGGTGTGAACAACTCAGCACCCACTGATGAGCATGAATCAGCCTCAAGCCCCAAAGGGAATGCAAAGTGCGCAGATCTAAGTAGTTGGGAGTAATGAACACTGCACTGAGTGTTATGGAGCAAATCCGACTAGCGAACTTTGTCGGCAATGCACAAAGGAATAATCACCAACAAGAAGGTAACAATGCATAATTCTAATCGGAGGAATCACCCGAATTTCTCTTGGGGTAGCAAACTACCATTAGGCGTAGTTCGAGTCGTGGGGTGCAAAGGAATCAAGGAGGGCAACAGAACTATCGGGCCGCAAAGATAGAAACAACAATGCCCTCCTCCACCACCATCACCCAAAGATTGAGGAGATGTTCAAGACTATGATAGCTAACCAAGATCAATTGCGTGGGGCCGACTATGTTAAATCGGGCAGCTCAATGTTAAGAATAATCTCTGAAGCATCAGCGCCTGAAAATTTGGGGCTTAGGCAATTTGTTGGAGCCCAAAACACTGTGCCTAGAGGAGGACTTCCAAAGGACACAAACCCCAACCCTTGTGTGAATGTAGTGACCACAAGGAGTGGTTTGGCAAAATTTAAGGGAGGTGGAACTGCAAAGACCAATTTCTCAACAATCTAGAGCGTTGTAACGGGAGAGGGAGCAAAGTGACGGAAGGGGGAAGAAAAGGATGATGAACCGTAAAGACCTCCACCCTGCTCAACGGTTAAAGAAACACAAGGAGGAGGCGTGTTTCAAAAAGGTCATGGAGGTGCTTAAACAAATACACATTAATTGCTCTTGTCGATTTTTGGCAAGGAGGCCGAAGTACGCAAAGTACATTATGACATCGTGGCGAACAAAAGTGATCACGAGAAAAAATATATGCCCGTGATAAGCTTAAAAACTTAAATTAGTCGTGTTTATCTAAGTTTCTATTCATTTTCATGTGATTTTATATAAATGTGAAGATATGTGCTAACCAACATGATTAGCCTTTGTTTTGTAGGTTTTCATGACTTTTGAGGAGCTAATCCATGAGTTGGTAAAGTAGAGGCTTGAAACGAAATCAACACGCGAACATCGGCAAAGAGGAGGCACAAAACAGTTTGCCTCACGCGCTTCTGGCACCCACGCAGGCGTGCTGCCCACAACAGCCCACCGCTGGGCCAAGTAACGCACACACAGCCGCCGCGACAAGGAGGAGGCAACTGCCACAAGAAGCGGCCACGTCGCCAACGCGCGTGGTGCCGCCGAGGCCGATTTTCGGGTGTTGTCTCCAAATAGCTACATGCCTCCAGATTCATGGAGGAGGTGCTCGCGATACACTCCATGACACCTGAGCCGTTCCACGACCCGCCAAATTATGCAGGTTCTCCATTTACTATAAATAGGACCCTGCCTAATTCCATTTGGTCACTTATTTTATTCTCGAAAACTCTAGGAGAGAAGGGAGAAGTGGGAGAACTCAGCTAGCGTTTGTCAAATTCCCTTCTCATCTACCAATCTCGTGGGCATGTAGTTTAAGAGTAGATTAATAGTAGTGTGTAGAGTAGTTTATTTAACATGAATGGCTAGAACCCTTCCTCTAGGGTTGAAGCCATGGATTATGATTGTGATTTTATGAAATTGTTTTGGAATTAAGTTATTGATTGTTATTATCGTTTGCATTCTTGATTTGTTGGTTGTTTTATGATTGATCACCATGAAAGAATATTTGTTAGCTTGGGTGATAGCTTGAAGGCCAATATCAGTTTTGACACGAGAATGTGAGGAGTATGTATTGCAATCTCGGGAGAGGTTCTGTGTTTGGATAGAAATACATTAACACCATGCTTGGTTGACACATCAAGCAGGAAAGACCAACTTGGGATGTCACATCACCACTTAAGAAGTAGTTGTGAGGTTGAGTTAAATGGTTGATGCACGAAACCTGCGAATCGTTTCCCGTAAACCACAACATAATTGATTGCCCGCGACTAGAAAATTAAACTCCTCGCTCACAATGAAACAAAGGAGGCTAGATTGCCGTGTTAAGAGGCTCGAAAGACCAGAACATCAATCTTTATTTATGAAATTATAATTGATAGTTCCATGCTTATTCCATTGTAAATCGTATTATCGCATGATTATCTCGGTTTAACTCTATGTTGCTCCTAGAGAACTTTCAGGAATATTTCGTTGACCCAAACTTAGACTTAATTATTCTTCAATCGAAAATGTTTATCACCAACACTTTAGATATTTAAGATCACACTAGAAATGGATAGTTAGAGGAATGGGTCCAGCCCCGTGGGTTCAACATCCGACACTTAAAAGAGCCACTATATTACTTGCACGAATTCCGTACACTTGCGACGCGTCGATGTGAAAAGAGTCGTCAAGTTATCGCACTCGATGCAAGCACACAGTGCCTGGGCGCCGTTGCTCCAGGGACTCGGCGAAGTTTTGATAATTTATCTAATTTTTTGTGATTTTTAAATTTTCCTTAAGTGTTGAGAAACTTGGTCTTAGTCTCGATTATTTGCATGCGACAAAGTTGTCCCGCCGAGCCGGCTAGAAATAGAGAGCTGTGGAACCGTTGCTTGAACCTCGAACGTCAAATCCATTTGCAAAGGAGAGTACCTCTAGAGCAAAAGTTGAGGAGACTTCAAGAAAGGTACAACAACAACCACCCGCTGGGCAAGTACGCTTGTCATCGGAAGCAATCTGGGCAGTAGCGCGGGCCACAAGTGGCCATCCCACTAGCGACGAATGTGACCTCTAGTATCTCGTGAACCTGAGCTCGGAGGGAACTTCTTTTGAGCTTAAATAGAATATGGTGCAAATGCTTACATTCTAGTGCCTACTAACGAATGGCACATGAGGACCAGAAAGACTTACGCAGCTTTCTTGAGATAAGTGACACGTTGTCCCCACCTACGTGTCCACATTAAGTCCGCTTAACCCTCTTCCCATTTTCATTGTTGGGAGAGGCGAAAAGTGGTCAAGGTCAGCCCACTCAACTCCATAACTTCATGTAATGAGTTGGCTAGGAAGTTCCTTATCCGATTCTTTCCTTCGTGCAAAAACCGCAAAGGCGAAATGAAATACTCAATTTCTGCGTAAGCCCGATGAGAACTTGTATGGCTTGGGAAAGATTCAAGTCATTGTCAGAGACCGTCCCCATCACCAATCAAATGAAGTGGCCGGCCCATACCTTTGTAGAGAGTCTAGACCCACATACAAAAATATTACTAGACTTCCAGCTGGGTGGGAAAGCTCTTGGAAAAGACATATGATGAGTTTTACACTTGTTGAACAATAATTGCACAAGGAAATCCAGAGGCAGCCAGTCAATCATCAAGCAGGGCGTAGAAGAAGATCGCTGACATAAGCAACATGGTTTGAATGCCTTGGCAAAGACAGCTTAGCTTCGCTCAACATCAATCGATGACTCGCTCAATAACCGAGTATGCACCAACACTGCATGTTACGCTTAGCAAGCTCCGAAGTTGGTGTGAAATTTGTGGTACAATGGGCACAATGTGCAGCAATCTATGGAGCCAACTGACACACAATAATTTTGTTCGGAATGTGCAACGGAATCAGAATTTTGGGAATAACTCCAATGTAAATTGGTATGTGGCCAATCTAATTCTTCTTGGGAAAACCAAAAGCAGACTTATATGCAACCTCAACAACATTAGTATGAGCAGTATCAGTGACACGGGCATAGTAAGAGCGATCGAGGAAACACGCAGAAAATTATGGAGACCTGTAATCAAGCATGTAAATCGTGCGAGATGGCAACACTTAATGAATCAGCAGCCACCCGCAATCTTGAAAAACAAGTGGGTCAAATAGCAATGTCAAAACACGAGGCCGCAGTGGGATTACCAAGAGACGGTAGATCCTAACCCCCTAAGCATGAACGCCATCGGCCTTGGAAGTCAGAAGGCGTTTAGCCGATGTAGTGCCTAAAGAGTTGAGGCGCTGGGGAGGCGTGAATGAGTTGGTAAGACCAGACCATCCAAATGATATGGAGAAAAACGAGGCTGGAAACAAAATGCGCAACCTTCATCAAGTGAACAAAGACAAAGACCACCACCACCCTTTCTAAAGATTCAAAAGAGCAAAAGGTGATAATGTTTCAAAAAGTTCTTTGAGAGTTTCAAAGAAATACATAAATTCTGCCTCTATTGAGCTTTGTAGGGAATGCCCAAGTATGATAAATACTAAGGACGTGATGAATAACAAAGTTAGATTGGTGGGACGCCCAGATCGTAGGACCGATCGAGGAAGCAGGGCCACAGTGGTAACAGCAAAATGCCAAAGAAGCTCAAAGACCCCAGGAGTTTTACCCTCCCAAACAAATTGGTAAAGCCGAAGTGCTCGCGCTTATGTGATTTGGGGCAAAGGCTAATCTAATGCCCCTATCCTTATTCAACACCTTGGGGTTGGGCACCTGGATCTGGCAAGGTTCATGCTGGCACCGGGCCGACAAGTCGCGAGTGACACCCGATGGAATAATATATGACCTTCTCATCAAAGTAGGTAAATTCTTATTATTGATCCGGGGCATATTTATATGCCCAAGTGATACTCAAATGCACGGGTTTTCCTTTGTTTATCCAACAATGTTAGTACATTCTCACGTAAATTGTAAGTGAAGTGTGAATTTATACTAACTAACATGATTAGCGTTGTTTTTGGCAGAAAACATACTTTTTGATGGAGCTAAGATGCATGTAGGGAGGAATCGGAGATGGACTCGGGAGCGAGCAAGGTAAGCAAAACTGGAGAAGCAAGAAATAAAGAAGCTCCGCGATGGAGCCGTGACACGCCGCCATCGCGAATGAATTTCCGGGTCCTAGAGATATAATTTCAAGAATTTCCCGTAGAAGGTCGCGATCGAGCTGTAATATTGAATTGACTCCTGGGTCTTGACATTCCAAAGAAGGTGCGCGTTTGCACTGGCATGCCGGGCATGCCCGTGTTGCATGCCGTGCCACGTTGGGGGTAATTACCCGACTCCGCCCAAATTCATAGAGCTCAGAAGCAGACCGTGTCACGAGGCAAGGCTCGCGACGCACCTGCGGACACGTTGCTTGTTATTTCGGGAAAAATTCTCCCCGCATAAATAGCACACTTAGGTTCATTTTTAATTATTCTCAATTTGGTGGAGCAAGTAATGTGGGTTACAAAAGTGTGCTTGAGAGGACAAAAAATTTTAGGTTTTCTCATCCCTTTCTTCTTTCTTTTCACTGCTTGTATGATTTACACTCATTTAACGATGCTTATTCCACAAACGAGTGGCTAATTCCATTTCTCGCCGAGGTTAGGAATAATTGTATTGAAATGTAATTGTTGATTCTTTGGTAGTTTCATCTTTTCTTCTATGGTTGTTCTATTTAATTCTTGTTCTTACCGCATTAATGTCCGGCCAATGTTAATGTAAATCCAAAAGTGCGGTTTCACCCGAGAGGGCAAGAAACTCGGAAAGTTGTGAATTAATAGGATATGATCTTTTCTTAGTTTGGGGGAAAATTGAGAATTGATTTACCTTCGTGATAGAAATAAATTGAAATTTATTAGTCAAGTGTGGAATCGGTTTTGTATGGCTAGAACATGAATTTCTTCATCACGCATACGTAGGTGGAAGGTTCTGATTCTGCTGGGTTAAATACGAGAGTTTTAATCCACCGGCATAAGTTCCACTAGCAACCGGAGAAAAGATAAACCATGTATATCGATATTTAATTTCTCTACATGTTAGTTTAATTTTCAAGATGCTCACATTCATAGTTCACCACTTGTATATCTATTTAGCCGTAGTATAAAAATTAGATAACAAAATATAAAACTTTTCTTTACACTCAAGAAACCGCATTTTTGAGTACGCAAATTGACATTTGAGGTGATTTTGCCCCGTAGTCCAGTCCCTGTGGGATCGATACTTGGCTTACTTGAGCCACTTAATACTTGTTCGACCATGTGCACTTGGCGTAGTCATCGACACCAACAAGTTTTTGATGCCGTTGTCGGACCTGGCAATTGGTGAAATTATAATTTTTCTTAAAGTGTTATTTGCTATTTTTATTTAAGTGTTGACAACTTGGTCTTAGCCTCGTATTTTGGATGATAATGTATCCCGTTGAACACTCCGGCAAGAGACAAAGAGCCGGTGGATCCATCCTAGAGTCGGAAAGACAATTCCATTGTAAACGGAGAGAAGCTCTAGGAGAAAACTCAGTTGCTCTGACAAACAATCATGGAGCAACCACGGTATCCACCACTTGTGCGGGCAAATATTATGCCCGAGGAAATGACAATAGGCCGGTTCGCGATGTGGCAATCCCACATGCTACCAATGTCACATCTAACATTCGCAAACTTGAGGCAGGAAGGAGGTTCGAGCTAAACGCATTATGTGGTGCAATTGCTGCACAAATAAGCGGCAGCTTCACAGTCTCCTCACGAGGATCCACAACAACATCTTCAAATTTTTTTGGAGATAAGTGACACTTACATCCCCGTTGAGTGTCAATGCACTATGTCAGTTTACATTTTTCCCATTTTCACTTTTGGGAGAGTCAAAAGGTGGTGGAAACAGCCACCGAACTCTATAACCACATGGGATGATCTTAAAGAAGTTCTTGATCCTAGTTTCCTTCCCAGAAACAGCCAGCAAGACTTAGTAGTCAACCTCAAGTTTCAAACAAAGAGAAGGAGAGAATCATATCAAGCTTGGGAGAGATTCAAATCGTTGTTGCGGGACCGTCTATCACCACTCAATCCAATGATGTGCCGGTGCACACTTTTATAGAATGTTTGGAACCCCACACAAAATCTTGGCTGACTCGGCAAACTGGGGACAAGCATTAAAGACTTAAGGAGGAGCTTTATATTTTGTTTAATCGTATTTCTCAAGCAGGAAATCCTGTGAGTGGAATGCGGACTCTTCAAGGGGAGGAGCAAGGAAAGCACTGGGAGTCGTGGAAGTGGATGGGCTTACAGCCTATCGCCGTACGTATAGCCGCTTGCAGACCAACTCAACACCCACTTTAGCAACATGAAAGCTGAGCCGCCTCAAGCCCCAAAGTGAACGCAAAGGCAACAAATTTGGTGTGAAGTGTATGGAAGTAATGAACACTATCCGAGTGTTGTGGAGCAAATCCCGACTATGAACTTTGTCGGTAATGCACAAAGGAACAATCACCAACAGTATGGTAGTAGCTACAATTCTAACTGGAGGTTCACCCGAATTTCTCTTGGGGTAAATACAACCATCGTGGACAACAGTTCGAGTCGTGGGGTGCAGAGGAATCATGAGAGCCACGTAACTATCACGCGATAGAAGCAACAATGCCCTCCTCCACCACCATCACCCAACGTTGAGGGCATATGTTCAAGATGTTGATAGCTAACCAAGCTCACTGTGCCATCATGTTAAATTGGTAGCCGAGGCCAAGAATAATCGCTAGCTACCAAGGCGCCGGAGTCAGCTTGGGCAGTTTGCCGGAGCCTGGGAAAACACTGTGCCTAGAGGAGACTTCCCAGCGACACGCACTCCCAACCCCATGTGAATGTAGTGACCACGAGGAGTGGTTTGTAGCCAGTAGGTGAACCAGAAGACCACCTCAACAATGAGCAAAGAAAGAATCGCGAGAGGGAGAAAATGATGAGAGGGGAAGAACAAGGATGATGGAACTGTGAAGACCTTCACCCCGTTCCTCAACGATTAAAGAAACACAAGGAGGAGGCGTGTTTCAAAAAGGTCATGGAGGTGCTTAAACAGTACACATTAACTTACCTCTTGTTGACAGCCATAGGAGGCCTAAGTACGCAAAGTACATAAAGGACATCGTGGCCAACAAAAAGCAAAGGCTTACCGAAAGACATGCCACGGTTTTACGGAGGAGTGCACTTCCCTTGACATGTAACCGATACTAAGCAAAGCTCAAAGACCCCGAGCTTCACACCAACTAACAATCGGGCGTGAGTATCCGAGCTCAAGGAATATGTGACGGGGAGCGACCATTAACTTGATGCCGACCCTGTGCATTCAAGAAGCCGGGGCCAGGGAGTCCTAGACCAACAACAAAGATCGCGCCTGCGACGCCCTTTGGCAAGACCGGGACGAATGGAGGACGTGGCCGGTGCCACTCGCTTCTTTGATCTTCTCCAGAGATTTTGTAGTGTTGACTTTTTGTTTATCGCCGAAGTCCCATTTATTTTGGGACGTCCTTTCTTGGCCACCGGGAAAGCGCGATAGACGTAGTCATAGGCGCCACAATGCGTGCGCATGATAAGGTGGAGGTGTTCGATGTGCAGGGCACACCAAGCTCCCTAGCCGTGTACGAGGAACTCTGGTCAACAACGTGCTCGAGCAAGATGAAGTTGCTCCCGGCGTCGAAGCTCCTAGAGTTGGTGGGACGACTCCCCTCACAGGTGGCTTGACAGGGTGAGGACGGGTTCGAGAGAAAATGTCTATCACCCTAGGGGCGGAATTAACTTAAATGACGTCGAGCCGCGACGCGTGAAACCAAGCGCCGCATGGGAGGCAACCGGTGAATTTTTGTTTTTATGTTTGCAGGCGTATAAAAAAAAAAAAAAAAAAAAAAAAAAATGTTTTAATAATTTTATATTATTATGTTTATGTTTTTTTTAATTTGATATAAAATAAAATATTGTGTTCTTCAAACCTTGGGATTCTAACCGATTTCTTGGTGTAAGATATATTTTAGGTTGATCGGAGGAAAAATGCAAAAGAGTGCAAAGGAGAAAAATGAGGCAGAAAAAGTTTTAAAGTGGCAAAACAAAGGAGCTCGCATAGTTTCGTGTCAATGGAGGTGATGTTCGCGCTACCCTCCGTGACACGTTGAAGGCAAAATCTGAATTTGCTGTGTAAATTCTAGAATACTCACAAGAGCTGACCTGTCACGGAGGTGATGCTCCGCTGCTACCCTCCTCGCGGGACACGTCATGTTATTCGCTGGGCCGGGTCACACCGGTCACTCGGGCGACCCGCTAAAATCCCCTTTTAACACCAAAATTGCCTTCATTTTTCCTATTTCCCCATCTCCCCTCGGCGACAAACACCCAAAATTTCCCCCTTCCCCTCAACGCGGGCACCCGGATCTAGGCACGAGTTTTCTTCAACTTCTCTTCATATCATCGAAGCAAGGTATGTTTTCTAACTTCATCTCACTTCTTATCGATTTATTTTCGATTTTGAGCATGAGAGAAAAGAAAACCTGCTCCTAAGTATAAATTGAGCTTGAATTCATTTAAGTTATTGTTGATTGCTGTTCGTAGTATCGCTGTGATTTTATGAACACGATAAATACATGTTGGATTGAATTTTTGCGAAATTGTTAGCTAGGGTTGGAACGTGAATAGGAAGAATTGAATTGAGGTTGAAATGTGGAAAATTGTTGGGTTGTGTATGTCGGGGTGAGGTGAATTGTCTTGTGCTTAACGTTATTAGGCTAAAGACGTGATAAATTTTCGAGGGAACAAAGTGTTGAAATTATAATGAAATTATCGAATCTGATAGAAATTGGGGAATTGCTTAGGTTGGAGTGGATAGAATTTTTTTTCTTTTTTTCGCTAAGTGCTATGTGATGAAATGTGATCGATGGTACGATGATTAGTCAGTATGGCCCCGAGTAGTACATAGAGGTTATACCCGTCGACCTCTCGAATGCACGAGGCAATATTGTTTGTGTTTAGAAGTTGTTTTAGTTTTCCCGTTTTTGTAAATAATAAAATAAGTATGTTCTTGTCGTAACGCTCGGCTGAAAACTAAGTGTGGGGTGGACGAGCCTAACCCAACCTTAGTCAAGCTAATTTTAAATTGGACTGACATTGGGACTCGTTCGCTTTTTGACAGAACAATGGCAAGAAGGCAAGACAAGAAAGGGCGCATCTACATCGACGCCTAAGAAGAGGTTAAGATCGGGAATGCCAGGCCCAAGAAGACACGTTCCACGCAATGCCAATACGGAACCCGATGGGTGACAGAGGAAGGGAAGAAGTGGTACACAAAGCACAAGGAGAACAAGTACTTCGAGGAGCATATTGCAAGGGACCCATTGCTAATGTGAGTTCCCCCATTGTACACCTGGATTGACACCGGCGGGCTGTCGCTCATTTTTGACGAGCCCAAGGAGTGCAATCTCGCACTTCTGATTCGGGAGTTCTATGCAAATTGGAACCCAACGCCCGTTACCACACCATCAAGATAAGGGGCCGATTGTCACACTTGGAGCCTCATCACTTAAATGCCATACCGGGGGCGCAGTAACACTAATGCCCATGTACTCCGACACCGAATATCACTCCACCTTATGCGGATATCAGACGCACATTGTGTGGAGCTCCGGTCGACTAGCATCGCCAGAGCAGACACAAGGAGAGGGCTACCATCGACATTGCCCTACTCTCACAGAGATAAACACAGGGAAGCTAGGATCCGTCGAAGATCGTTTGTTCCCGTTTGACTCTCGGGGGTGCACATGATGTATGTTACCCGGGATCGCGTATGCCCGGTGTATGCCCTGATGAAAAGGCCGGAGATAAATGTAGGGGCGGAGATCATATACTATGAAGAGAGCTCCGTTTGCATCAAGGGCACAGTACGGGTTTGGCGGTTTGCCGACCACGTTCCCGAGGGGCTCGGAGGTAGAGGGAAGAGGTCTGTGATTGCAACCCAGCAGATGGAGAGGCGTGCTATAGACGCCACAAAGACTAAGGCACTCGACACCACTCACGGGCCAATTCACACTAGCCGAGCGACATGCTCTTGGATGATCGCAGTATGGCCCGCATGTCGGATGCGTATGCTCCACCGCGCATAGGCTGAGACTCTGCAACGAGAGGACGTAGTCAGTGGCAGCTCGACCCAGATTACCCCTTGGTGAAAACGCCAAAAAGGCTTGTCGTGTGCCCGCCTTTTTGTGGAGCCCGTGGATGACAATGTCCCCACTGATGAGAGACACGTCACAGGATTCCGACGTTGAGCCTGGAGGAGGACGAAGTGGGTAGATTCTGATGGGAGACGAGGCGTATACCCATGAAGAAGTGGAATACTTTGATTGATCAAGGAGTTTCACCACCCACCTTGTGTTTTGTGATTGTATCAACACCGGGACAACTGTTCGATTTTAAGTGTGGGGTGGGGAGAAGTTAGTGGGTGCTGGTTTTTGTCTTGTTTTGTATGTAATTGCATGCTCGTCGTGTTTGAAAATATTGTGACCTTGTTTTTGTGTGTATGTTTCAGATGGTAAATATCTTTGTGAAGTCAGGTGGGTGGCCGTTGAATGTCAAGTATGTATAGGTAAATAGTTTTTGTCGAAATTATCGATTTTTTAAAAATTTTTGTTAATTATTTTTATCATCGGGTTTCTGAGTTTGTTTTTGATTCTTCGGGCCGAGAAGAAGTCCCATCAACCGGCTCTTAGTCAGTGAACGCCCTTTCATGGATGGATGACGACCGCCTTAAGGGAAATGCGCCGATAGAGTAGTTTTTATTTTTTCAATTTTTGGTTTGTTTGGTTGTATCCCATGCATGTTTCTACTCTATGGCTACGAAATCCTTGTTGCGTGTTGTACCTAATGTTTATATTGCAAAGGTGATTCATTTGAAAGCATGCAAATTTTTGTACATATGTGAGATACTTAGGCCAATGCATGAGCCCGGTGTGATTGAGGCTTAATTTTGAATTCTTGTAATTAGCCGATTAAAGAGTCCGTGGAATATGTCTTGAGTTGAGCATGTGCAATGAGTATATAGTGAGGTTTGTTTATTCCATGCTATCATGGGAAGGTTCAGAACTTGCCTCGGTGTGTATACGAATGAAATGAAGGAAGTGTAGTGTGTGAAAGGATGCTACGTTTTTTGTTACCTAACGTTCTTTCTTTTTTTATATACCCACCTTGAATGTCAAATCCTAGTTAGCCCATTGAGCCTTTAGCCTATTTTTTTCTCTTTTGTCAAAAAGGTGTAAACCAAGCTTAACCCTTTCTTTTCATTGTGCGAAACTAATCCAAAGCTCTTAAGGGCTCAAGAAAAATAATTTTCCCACAAAGGTAAAGGAGTAAAATGATGAAAACAAAATAAAGAGAGGAAAAAGCAAAGTGATGAAAGAATGAAAAAGAGTCAAAGGTACACTTGCCGATGTAAAGAAAATAAAGTGCTTAACAAATCTTTGCTGTTTGGTCTCGGAGTTGGGGAAGGCATAAAGGAGTTGAAAAAGTACTAAGAAAGACTCAAGGTTGGGAGGAGCAAGAAACAACTTATGCCAAGAATATGATGGGATGTGTTGAAAAAGCGCTTAAGGATGCTAGTTTTTATTATTGGTTAGCCCAAGATATACTAGTTCCGTAGCTTACATTACAACCCGTTAAGTCCTACGTGATATTACATCACGACCTATATTATTGGAGTAAAACACTAGAGGCAAGCTTATGGTTCATGACACAATGCATGTGAATTCGTTTGGAAGAGTGAGCTAAATTGTAGTGTGTGTCTATACCCCAAGATGAAATGTTTTAGACTTCATGTGATTAAAACAGGGAAATCCCCTGGCGTGCGAGGGCACATGTTGGACTTAAAGAATAAATTGCAGCCTGGATATCTTAGTCGCCTAATGTGCATGAGTTTGCCGATATCGAGAGGTCACTTGTGATGTCTAGGAGGTCTTGATATGTTTGATGTCGTTGTAATGATGATGTCTTTGTGCATGTTTTCTTGATGATTTGTATGTAAATAATCGTTGTAACCATTGCTCAAATTGTCGAGCCAAAGTAGCCATGATGGGATGTAAATTGCATGAGGAGTATTTTAGAGATTACTAACAAGATTTTAAGTGTGGGGTAGGAGGATCTCAGGGGCATATTTATATGCCCAAGTGATACTCAAATGCATTGGTTTTGCCTTGTTTATCAAACAAATGTTTGTACATTTCTCATGTAAATTGTAGGAAGTGTGAATTGTTACTAACCAACATGATTAGCGTTGTTTTGCGTGAAAACATACTTTTATGGAGCTAAGATGCATGTTGGGAGGAATCGGAGATGGACTCAGGAGCTTGTGCAAGGAAGCAATGGAGAAGCAAGAAGAAGTAGGCTCCGCGATGGAGCCGTGATACGTCGCCATCGCGGATGCATTCTAACTGTGATATATAATTTCAAGAATTTTGTAGAAGGTCCGCGATCGAGCCGTGGCACGTTGGAATTAATTTCCGGGTCTTGACTCAAAGGAAGGTGCGCGTTTGCACCGTGGCACGCTGGGCATGTTCACAAGCATGCCGTGCCACGTTAAGAGTACTACTGATGGATAAATTCCGTAGAGCTCTCCTGCTGCACTATGTCACGGAGGCGTGCTCCGCGATGCACTCCGGTGAGACGTTGCTTGTTATTCAAAATTCTCCCGCATAAATTGAACACTTAGGTTCATTTTTAATTATTCACTTGGTGGAGCAAGAACGTGGGTTACAAAAGTAGCTTGAGAGGATGAAAATTCTTAGGTTTTCATCCCTTTTTTGTTTCTTTCAATTGTTCGTATGATTTACACTCATTGTACATGTTTATTCCACAAATGAGTGGCTAATTCCATTTCTTTGTTGAGGTTAGAAACAATTGTATTGAAATGTAATTTTCGTTGATTATTTGGTTGTTTCATCTTTCCTTCTATGTTGTTCTATTTAATTCTTGTTCTTTTAATTTCAATTTACCGCATTAATGTCTCCGGCCACTGTTAATGTAACTAAAGTCCTAAGCCACCCGAGAGGGCAAGAAACTCCGGAAAGTTGTGAATTAATAGGATATGATCTGTTCTTTGTTTGGGAAAATTGAGTATTAAATTTACCTTCAGGATAGAAATATACCGAAAGTCGTATTAGTCAACGAATCGGTTTTGTATGGCTAGAACATGAATTTCTTCTTATCAATGCATGTAACATAGGTGGAAGGTTCATGATTCTAAGTTACAACACAGAGTTTTAATCCATTGGCATGCTCCGGTCAGAAACTCTGGAGAAAAGATAAACCATGTATATCGATATTTAATTTCTCTACATGTTAGTTTAGCCTCTCGCATGCTCACATTCATACTGCACTCTCACTTGTATATCTATTTTAGCCTTAGTATAAATTAGATAACAAAATATAAAAAACTTTCTACACCGTTGTTTGCATTTTAGAGTACAAGAATTGACACTTGAGGTGATTTGGCCCTCGTAAACTGGGCCCCGTGGGATCGATACTTGGCTTACTTGATCCACTTACTACTTGTTCACCACGTGCACTTGCATGTCACTGCACAAATTAACAATTATACCGCGATTTTATTGTTTTAGATTTTCGTGTTGATGACCAGGTACCTCTAATCTTGGGACGCCATTCTTGGCCACTGGAGGAGCGGCGATTGATTTGAAAGAAGTGACCCCGAAATGAGGGTCGAGGATGAAGATTAAACCTTCCGTGTCTACTAAGAAATAAACCCATCCGCACACTATAGAAACCTTTGTCGTGAAGTGTGTTGGCAAAGGATGAGTGTAGGGTGGAGGATTCCACGTGCGCACGGCCAAAGGCAATGTCAAGTGTTCAGCCCGGAAGCCCGATAAAGGGCTTCTGCAGTGAGAAGAAGTTGGTGAAAGAGAGGAACGAGTGGAGGCTATTTCCTCTAAACAAAGAAAAAGAAAAAGGGAGATGGTTCTCAAAGAGAACCCGTGTATGAGGATGTTCTCGAAAAGGGAAGGTCCACGTCGGGCCACGACGTAAAATAAGGCGCTGCTTGGGAGGGCAACCAAGGTGCCTCGTACAATTGGAATTTTGATTTTTGTTTTGATTTTGTTATTTTCATTTTTTTGTTGTTTGTGTTTTTGGTGGAAAGTTAGGCACAAGTGGAGGGGAAGTCTCGAGTACCCTATGAGGAAGCAAAGAAGCATGGAAGAGGAAAAGAGTGGGGTCGAACACCCACTTGTGCAAGTTGTGGGAAAACATGCTAGTAGCCAGGCCTAAAGGCCTCAAAGGGAGATTTCACCCTTGAGATGTTAATCGACGCCACAGGATATAGCATGATTTAAGTGTGGGGTGAGGGAAATTTCAAGGAAATTTAAATTTTTTTTTTGTGCTTAACAAATTGTTGGTGAATGTAATGCTTGTGTGAAAATTGGAAAATCTGGAAATTTTTTTGTGTGTGAAGCAAGCATGACTTCATCACCCGAAGTTTTTCTTTTCGCTCTTTTCCAATGGGCGTGGTCTTTGAACCGAAGAATAAAATTTTTTTCTTTTTTATTTTTTTTTTTTTTTTTTTTTTTTTATTAGTCTGTACATAATGTTTTAGTCATGTTAGGGACTCAAGCTCCGATGAAGAATGGATGACGACCGTCTTGAGGAAAATTAGTCCATAGATGTCGGGTTTTTGAAATTGTAGCTAATGGATGCTTGATGTTATTGTTATGTGATGTACATGATTGTGAGATGCAAGTATGTTCAGTATTGAAGCATGCAAGTGTATACCTTTGTTTGAGACACTTAGGCTCTTGAATTTGACTCAATATAATTGAGATTAATTCTGAATTCTGTGATTAGCCGGGTAAGAGTCTGCCGAATGTGTCTTTAATTGAGCACGTGCCATGAGTGTAACGTTTTTGAGCATTCCGTGCTATTGTGGATTGTCTAGAACTTGCTCCGGTGTGTGTATGAAACGAAATAAAGGATGTGAATTGTAGGAGATGATTTCAGCATTTCTTTGAATTAACCTAAATTTTGTTCCTAGTTTTGCCTACCTTTGAAAAATTAATCCTAGTTAGCCCCTGTTGAGCCTTGAGCCTACTTGGATAGTCGCAACATGAGCTTAATCATTTTCTTTCATTAACCTTTAATTTGACCCAAAGCTCCTAAGCGCTTGAAGAAGAAAATCAAAGAGTAAAGATGAAGAATGAAAAGAAAGGAAAATTAGCAAGTTGTAGAAGTTGAGAAAAGGTCAAAGGTAATTTGTGGGAAAATGGTTGATTATTGTTAAGGAGTAAGAAAACAAAGTAATGAAAATTATTCATAGAGCTCCTTACTAATGAGCCAAAAGGGCCTAAATAAAGGGGAAACAAAAGAGGAAAAAGAAAACTACCAAGGATAAAAGGTGAAGTAAGGGAAGAGAAGTTCGCAATGAGGGCGTGATGTATTGAAAGCGCTTAGGAAGATAGTCACTATTACCGCCATAATAAGACCTTACCCGCACTGTTACATTACAACCTAAAAAGTCCTACTTGATCTTACATTCATACATCCTCAAATTAGTGTAGTAAAACACTAAGGGCAAGCTTATGGGTCATGACATGATGCATGTGAATTCTTTGTGAGAGTGAGTGCAATTCTATTCATGTACCCACACATGTTGTGATGAAAAAATTATTTTTGCGTATGATTGGGTAACTTCTTTCCATGAGGGGCACATGCTGAATGAAGGATATAATTCATGTGGGATTTCTAATCGCTGATTTGCATGACTTTATGAAGATTGAGAGTCGATTCTTGAGGTTAAGAAGTCTTAACATAGTTGTATTTCATAGAATGTTCCATTTTTAACTTGTACCTTATGTAATCATTATAGCCGTAGCTTGAATTAACTTGCTAAATTAGTTATGGGAGTCCCCATATGCATCATATGTAAAAGGTTTTTCGAGGACGCACAAGGCTTTAAGTGTGGTTGTGATCACGGCAAAAATATCATGCCCGTGATACGCTTTACAACTTAAATTAGTCGTGTTTATCTAAGTTATCTTATACATTTTCATGTGATTTTATATAAATGTGAAGATATGTGCTAACCAACATGATTAGCCTTTGTTTTGTAGGTTTTGATGACTTTGAGGAGCTAATCCATGAGTTGGTGAAGTAGAGGCTTGAACGAATCAACACGCGAACGTTGGCAAAAGAGGGGAGGCACAAACCAGCCCACCTCGCGTTGGCAACGTGCCACTCAAGAAAGTGCTGCCCACAACAGCCCACCTCGCTACAAGGCAACGTACACGGCAAAGGTTGGCCGCGCGACAAGGAGGAGTAACGCTACGCCTGGGCAGCCGTGCCACGCCGCCAACGTCATAGGCGCCGCCGAGGCTAATTTTCTGGGTGTTGTTCCAAAGGAGCCAAGGGATGCCCTCCGTGTCACGGGAGGCAAGGCTCGCGATACACTCCGTGACACCTGAGTCAAGCTACACTATAGGATAAATTAAGCACGCTTCCATGCACTAGAAATAGACCTCAGTTTCCTAATTCCATTTGGTCACAATTTTATTCGAAAACTCAGAGTTGAAGTGGAGAAGTGGGAGAACTCAGCTAGGGTTTGTCAAATTCCCTTCTCATCTACCAATCTCGTGTAAGTATGTAGTTTAAGAGTAGATTATAGTGTGTGTAGAGTAGTTTTATTTAACATGAATGGCTAGAACCCTCCCTCTAGGGTTGAAGCCATGGATTATGATTGTGATTTTATGAAATTGTTTTGGAATTAAGTTATCAAGATTGTTATTTTCATCTGCATTCGATTTGTTGGTTGTTTTTATGATTGATCACCATGAAAGCATATTTGTTAGCTAGGGTGATAGCTTGAGAAGGCATTACTCAGGTCGTGGACATGAGAATGTGAGGAGCATGATTGCAATCTCTAGAGAGGCCCTGCGGTTCGGGATAGAAATATACTTAACACCATGCTTGGTTGACACACGGGGGTTATGAAAGACCAACTTGGGATGTCACATCACCACTCAACAAAGTAGTTGTGAGGCTAAGTTTAGCTAAATGGTTAGACGCACGAATGTCCCTAATCGCTTCCGCAAACTACAACATAATTGATTGCCCGCGACTAGAAAATTAAAACTCCTCACAATGATGCAAACAGGCTAGATTGCCGTGTTTAGAGGCTCGAAAGACCATGAACATGCAATTCCAGTTATGTGAAATAACAATTGATAGTTCGCCAGCTTATTCCATTGCAATTGGTATTATCGCATGATTATCTCGATTTTAACTCTATGTTGCTCCTAGAGCACTTTCAAAATATTTCACACCCAAACTTAGACTTACTATTTTTCAATCGAAAATGTCTATCACCAACACTTTAGATATTTAAGATCACACTAGAAATGGATAGTTAGAGAATGGCCCAGTCCCCGTGGTTCGACAATCCCAAGCCTTAAAAAAAGAGCCACTATATTACTTGCACGAATTCGCATTACCCTGCGGACGCCAGCCGACCAAAAAGAGTCGTCAAATTATTGGCACTCGATGGCTACGTCAAAAAGCAGGTTGACGGAGTATGCCACAAAGGGTTTTACGAGGAGTGCACTTCCCCGGATACGTATCGTATTGCCCGCATAAAGCTCAAAGACTCGAGCTACAATACGTATAACAATTGGGCAGAGTATCCTAGCTCGCTGATTATGTGATTTGGGAGTGAGTATTAACTTCTGATGCCAACCTCGGCATTAAGGAAGTTGGGGCTAGGGAGTCCTAGACCAACAACAAAGGATCTTGCAACTTGCGGATCATTCCTCGTCAAGACCATATGGTATTGTGGAGGACGTGCCGGTTCAAGTCTGCCTCCCTATCTTCCCTAAGAGACTTTGTTGTGTTTCTGGATTCTCAGCACGACGCGAAGTCCCATTTATATTGGGACGTCCTTTCTTGGTGACCAGAAGGCGTTAATAGATGAAGCCGCAGGTATAACTACAGCACACGACAAGGTGGAGGTGTTCGATGTGTACAAGGACACCAAGCTCCCATTCAAGGTAATGAGGAACTTATGATCAATGTGCTTGATCGAGCCGAGGTTGATCGTAGCTGAGTCTCAAGAGTTAATGGGAAAAAACCCCGATAGGGTAAGCTTGACAGGGTGAGGACGTTGTTCGTGAGAAAATGTCCGTCACTCTAGGGGCGGAATGAACGCAAAGGACGTCGAGCCGCGACTGCAGAACTAGGGCGCTGCACGCGAGGCAACCCGTGAAATTATTGTTTTAAGGAATGTACGTAGTGGAAAAAAGAAAAGAAAAATAGAGAAAAGAAAAGAAAAAATTGTGTAAACATAAAATAAAATATCGCGGTTGTGTTTTTCAAACCTTGGGATTCTAACCGATTTCTTGTTGTGAGATAAATTTCTGAAGCCGACCTGAGGGCAAAATGCAAACGATAGCAAAGGAGAAAAATGAGGAAGAAAAATAAAAAGGGCAAAACAAAGGAGCCTGTGCGATGACTCCGTGTCACCGCGAGGAGGTGCTCCGCAATGCCCTCCGTGACACGTTGGAAGGCACCGGGAAATTTAAAAATTCCAGAACACCTCGCGCGATGGCTCCGTGTCACGAAGGGGTGCCCGCTGCTACCCTCCTCGACACATTGAGGCATTATTCGCTGCCGGGTCACACCGGTAACCCGCACGAAACCCCACTTTTTAACCCCGATTTCCCTCATTTTTCCTCATTTTTCATCCCTCCACGCAAACCCCCCAAAAATCCCCTCCCTTCAACGTGCTACCTGACCAGGTACATAATTTCACAAGTTTTCTTCCATTCATCGAATTCAAGGTATGTTCTTCAACTCTATCTCAATTTTAGTTGAATTTTTCGATTTTTAGCACGAAGTATGTGGAGTAACTCCACTTAGGTAGGAATTGAGCTTAAATTCATTCAAGTTATCGTTGGATTAATGTTCGTAATATCATTGTGATTGCATGAACCGATAAAGACATAAGCTTGATCAAATTTTTTGTAAAATTGTAGCTAGGGCTTGAATTTGAACATAAAAAGGGGAAAATTGAGTTGAATTGTGAAATTATTGTTTGGGTTGTGTATGTTGAGTGAGATGAGTTGGTTGAGCTAACCGTAATATGCCGAAGACCGACTGATTCTCTTATTGAAATTATAATATGCAAGAAATGGGTGAATTGCATAGGTTTATGTAGGTAAATAGTTTGTCGTTTTTTTTTCTTTTTCCTCGCTAAGTTCTTTGTATAAAAATTGTGATCGATGGTAATGTGATTAGTTGTACGAAGTCTCGTAGTACAAATGAATTTATATCGTCGAATTCTTTGAATGCACAAGGCATGTTGTTTGTTTGTTCTTTTTGTTTTTGTTTTGTTTATGTAAATTAGAAATAAGTATGTTCGTCGTAATGCTATACTCAGGCTAAAGACTATGTGGGGTGGTCTCCTCTTAGCCTAACCCAACTCAGTCGAAGCTAATTCTAAATTGATCGATTACTGGGACTTTCGTTTTTATTTGACAGAACGATGTCGAGCGGTGCAAGACCAAGGGAAAGTGCGCATCTACATCGGGCGCCGGTAGAAAAGAATTAGACTGGGAACAAGAAGGCCCAAGAAGCATTCTGGGGCGCGGCTCGCGTCACCAATTCGCTAATACAGAATCTACGGGTGACTGAGGAAGGAAGCACAAAGCATAAGGAGAATAAATACTCCCCCGAGGAGCACATTGCAAGGGAGAGTCGTTAGCACAAGAGTTCCCCAATACCCATCGAATTGACACGCTTCACAGAGATTCATCTTTCGAAGAGCTCCAAAGAGTCAATCCGCACTTGATTCGGAGTTCTATGCAAATTGGAACCCGACGCTCCGCTAGCCACAACATCAAAATAAGGGGCCGATTGTCACTCTTGAGCCTCATCACCCGAATGCCATCTCGGGGGCGCAGAACACGTACGCCCATGTACTCCTAAGCACTCTAATATTACTCCACTATATGTGGATATCGACGCATCTCGTGTGGGAGCCTGCCTGACAAAGATCGCCGGGAGCGTGCATAAGGAGAGGGGCACATCGCATACGTCTCTTACTCACATGAACAGGAGGCCGTAATCTAGCTTAAAATAGTGTGTTCCTACCCGATTCCGGCATATGACAGACGCCACCGTGATCGCGTGCTTCGTGTATGCTCCCCGATGAAAAGGCCGGAGATCAATGTTGGGACGGTGATCATATCCACCATGAAGAGACTCGCTTGGCATCAAGGGCACATGTACGGCCATACCGCCGACCACGCTCCTCGAGGGCCTACGTGGCGAAGAGGCCCTAGACTATATCCCATAGACGGAGAGGCGTGCCGTGGACGTCACAAAACCAAGGCACCCGACACCACTCACGGGGCTGTTACACTAGCGGGAGCGACGTGCTCGAGATGATCAAGACATGGCTCGCATGTGCCCTGACGCAGATGTCTACCGCGCATAGGCGGGAGGCCTGGCGACAGAGGATGAGCCGAGGTAGCTCGACCTAGACTACCCTTTCGGCACAAAAATGCCAGGTTTCTATATCTAGTGGGCCCAAACTAGGAGCCCATGGATGATGATGTCCCCACCGATGAGGAGACACCGTCGCGGTGATTCCGATGTTGAGCTCCGAGGAGGACGATAAAGTGGAGATTCGCATACGGAGACGAGGCACCCGCACTGATGAAGAAGTGGAATACTTTGATTGATCAGTGGAGTTTTACCTCACCCACTTGTTTGTGCCTTGACTATATGAACACTTGGGATGTGTTGTTCGGTTTTAAGTGTGGGGTGGGGAGAAGCGGCGGTGCCGTTTTGTCTCGATTTATGTGTATATTCATGTTCTCGTTGTTGTGCTTAAAATCAGGACTTGATTTTTGTGTGTATGTTTCGTATTGTAAATATCCTTTGAAGTTGTTGTGTGCCGTTGAATGTTGTTAGCTAGTGTGTAAATATTTTTTTCGAAATCATCGATATTTTTAAAATTTTTCGTTAATTATTTTTATGATTGGGTTTCTCGGCGTTTGTTTTCGGCTCTTTTACCAAGAAGAGTCCCATTGAACCGAAGTCGTAAATAGTGACCATTCCCTGCGATGGATGGATGATGACCGCCTTAAGGGAAATGTAGTCGATAGGAGTAGCTTTTGCTTTTCAAATTTTTTGTTTGTTTGGTTGTATCCCATGCGTGTTTCTACTCTATGGCTACGAAATTCTTGTTGCGTGTTGTACATGATGATTAGAATGCAAAGGTGATTCGTATGAAAGCATGCAATTTTGTACATATGTGAGATACCAGCCATAGAATTCGATTCTAAGTGTGACGTGCTTAATGTTTGAATTCTTGTAATTGGCTGATTGAAGAGTCTCGTGAATATCTTGAGTTGAGCATGTGCAATGAGTGTCTAGTGAGATCTCGATTATTCCATGCTATAGTGAAGTGTCTAGAACTTCGCTCTGCTGTGTGTAAGAAACGAAAATGAAGGAAGCAGAAGTGGTAAAGGATGTAGGAGTTTCTTTGTTTTAACCTAAAGTTTTTTTCTTTTTCATACCCACCTCGAATGTCAAATCCTGCTAGCCCATTGAGTCTCTTTAGCCTATTTTTTCTTTTGCCGAAAAGGTGTAAACCAAGCTTAACCCTTTCTTTTCATTATCCGTAAATCAAATCCCAAGCTCTTAAGCGCTCAAGAAAAAAAAATAATTTTCCCACAGTTGTTAAATGAGTGAATTGGTGAAAAGAAAATGAAGAGAGGAAAAAGCAAAGTGATGAAAGTAAGAAAAAAGTCAAAGGTGCACCGGATTTAAAGAGAAGAAAGATGTATAACTAATCTTTGTTGTTTAGTCTCGGCGTGATTAAAGAAGGGGGACAAAATAAAGAAAGACTTCAAGAATGGAGGAGGTGAAAGGAAGAAATTATGCCTTAATGTGATGGGATGTATTGAAAAATCGCTTAAAGATGCTAGTTTCTATTATTGGTTAACCTAGTATATACTAGTTCCATAGCTTACATTACAACCCGTAAGTCCTACGTTGTTCTTACATCACGCGTCCTTATATTAGCGAGTAATTCACTAGAGGCAAGCCTATGGTTCATGCCGATGCATGTGAATTCTTTTGGGAGAGAGCGAAATTGTGTGAATATGCCCCCGCATGAAATGTTTTAGAGTTCATGTGATTAAAAGGGGAAATTCTCTTGTGACGCTGAGGGCACATGCTTGACTTAAAGAATGAATTTCGTGCTCTGATATCTTGGTCGCCTAATTTGTATGAGTTTGCCGATATCGAGAGTCGATTCTCTGAGTCTAGAGGTCTTGATATGTTAAATAGCATTGCAATGATGACACTATGCATGGCTTCGATGATTTGTTATGTAAATAATCGCATAACCGTAGCTTGGATTGTCGAGCCGAGTAGCCATGATGGGGTGTCAATTGCACGAGGTGTAAGATTATTATTAGGAGGACGAAAAGATTTTAAGTGTGGGGTAGGTGATTTGGGGCATATTTATATTCCCAAGTGATACTCAAATGTGTCGCTTTTGCCTTGTTTATCCAACAATGTTTGTACATTCATGTAAATTTTGGGAAGTGTAATTTTATACTAACCAACATGATTAGCGTTGTTTTGCAGAAAACGTACTCTTTATGGAGCTAAGATGCATGTGGGAGGAATCCCAGATGGACTCTGAGCGTGCAAGGAATTGGGCCAAGGAAAGCAAGGAACAAAGAGGCCCGCGACTGAGCCGTGTCACGCCACGCGGATGCACTCGTCCTAAGCTTTAATTGCAAAGATTTCCGTAGAGGGTCCGCGTTCGTGTCGTGGCACGTTGGACCCACTACCAACTTCTGACATTCCAGCTGAAGGTGCCCATTCGCACCGTGTCACGCCAAGCTCCGCTGCATGCCGTTCCACAGTTGGGGGATACCACCTCGGACGAATGTGCCCCGCAGAGTGTCCGCGTTGCACCGCAGGTCACTGGTGCGTGCTCCGCGACGCACTCCGTGACACGTTGCTTGTTATTCCTGTGAAAATTCCCACCGCATAAATAGAACACTTAGGTTCATTTTTAATTATTCCGATTTGTCGAGCAAGAACGCTGGTTACAGCAATTGAGGGGACGAAAATCTTAGGTTTCTCTCTATCTCTTTTCTCCTTTCTTTCAATTGTGTATGATTTACACTATTTAACGATGTTTAATCCACAAATGAGTGCTAATTTCACTCACGAGATTAGGAACAATTGTATCAAACGTGATTGCCGATCATTTGGTTTTTTCATCTTTTCTTCCATGGTTGTTCTATTAATTCTAATTTTACCGCATTGATGTGTGGCCAATGTTAATGTATATCTAAAAAGTTCTATTTTCACTCGAGAGAGCACAAAATTGAAAGTTGTGAATTAATAGGATATGATCTGTTCTTTGTTTGGGAAAATTGAGAATTGATTTACCTTCTCGTGATAGAAGATCTTAAAAGTCGATAGTCAATTGTGGAATCTATTTTGTATGGCTAGAACATGAATTGCTTCTTATCACGTAAATGTAGGTGGAAGGTTCACATCTCTTAAGTCAAGTTAAATACGAGAGTTTTATCCATAGGCATAAGTTCCGCCTAGCAACCGGGAGAAAAGATAAACCAACTTTTATCAATAATTAATTTCTCTACATGTTCGTTTAGCCTCAAAGATGCTCACACATTCATAGTTCACTCACTTGTATATTCATTTTAGACTTAGTATAAAATTAAAACCATAAAATAAAAAACTTTTCTTTACATTGTTGTCTCCGCATTTTGAGTTACAGCTAATCGACACTTGAGTAGATTTTGCCCCCGTAGTCCAGCCCTGTGGGATCGATACTTGGCTTACTTGGTTTTTCACTTACTACTTGTTCGCCACGTGCACTTGCGTGTAGTCATTGATGAGCCCGCAAGTGTACTGTCAAGGTAAGTAATATATGGCTCTTTTTAAGAACCGAACGCCGAACCCAATGCGACCGGACCTATTCCTCTAACTATCCATTTCAAGTATGACCCTAAATACCTAAAGTGTTGGTGATAGACATTTGAATAATATTTAAGTCTAAGTTTGGGTCAACGAATATTCTCAAAGTGCTCTAGAGCAAATATACAGAGTTAAAAACCAGATAATCATGCGATAATACGATTTTGCAATGGAATAAGTATGGGACTATCAATCTGTTATTTCACATAATTAGAATTGCATGTTCATGGTCTTTGAGCCTCTAAACACGCAATCTAGCCTCACCGCATCATTGTGAGCGAGGGATTTTAATTTTCTAGTTGCGGCAATCAATTATGTACAGGGTTTACCCGGGAACGACAGGGACTTTCGTGCGTCTAACCATTTAACGCAACTTAGCCGCACAACTACTTCTTTGAGTGGTTATGTGACATCCCGTTGGTCTTTCATAACCCCAAAGCAACTGTACAAGGTGTTAGGTATATTTCTATCCAAACACGGAACCTCCCGAGATTACTTCATGCTCCCACATTCTCATGTCTCTAATTTTAGTAATGCCTTCTCAAGCTATTTCCTGTTAAATATGCTTTTATGGTGATCAATCATAAACAACCAACAAATCGTAATGCAAGACGAAAACAATCAATAATAACTCAATTCCAAAACAATATCATATAATTACAATCATAATCCATGGCTTCAACCCTAGAGGAAGGGTTCTTGCCATTCATGTTAGTAAAACTAACGTTACTCTACTCCAATCTACTATTAAACTACATACTTACACGAGATTGCAGATGAGAAGGGAATTTGATAAACCCCAGATGAGTTCTCCCACTCCTCCCTCTTCAGCTCCTATGCAGCCCAAAATAAAATCGTGACCAATTGGAAATAAGAGCTAAGGGTCCTATTTATAGTAAATGGAGAACGTGCACAATTTGGCCTGTCAGACCGGCTCCGTGTCACGCAAAGGTATCGTGGAGCACCGCCTCCGTGACACGGAGGCATCGCGAAAGCTCACTCCGGAAATCAACCTCAAACGGGCTCTCAGTAACCCGCCGCAATGGCAACGTGGCACGCCGCTTGGGCAGCGCGTCACACCCTCTTCTGTCGCGGGAGCCCTCATGCCGTGGCACGCTGCCAACGCGCATGGGGGCTGCTGGGCAGCCCGTCAGCCGTGGCACGCTGCCGACGTGCGTGTGGGCTATTTTGGGCCTCCTCTTTGCCGACGTTCGCGTGCTTAGCTCCGCTCTCCAAGCCTCTACTTCACCAACTCATGAATTAGCTCCTCAAAGTCATCAAAAACCTACAAAACAAAGGCTAATCATGTTGGTTAGCACATATCTTCACTTTTATATAAAATCACATGAAAATGTATCAAAATAGTTACAACACGAATTAAATTTAAGTTTATAAATCTATCACTAGACCTATATTATTTCCCGTGATCACAACCCCACACTTAAAGCCTTGTTCGTCCTCGAACAACCTTTACATATCATGCATATGGAGAGTCCCACATAACTAATTTAGCAAGTTAATTCAAGCTACTTCGCCATACCGATTACGTAAGATACAAAGCTTAAAATAGAACATGCTATGAAATACAACTATGTTAAGACTTCTTAACCTCAAGAATCACCAATCTTAGCAAACTCATGTCAGTCAACCGTTTAAGAAATCCCACATGCAATTTTATCTTCATTAAACATGTGCCCTCACGTAAAGAGAAGTTACCCAATCACACGCAAAAATAATTTTTACATCACAACACGGTGGGTAATAAAGAAGAATTTACACTCACTCACAAAGAATTCACATGCTTTATGTCATGACCATAAGCTTGCCCTTAGTGTTTTACCCCACTAATATGAGGATGTATTTAATGTAAGATCAAGTAGGACTTTGTAGGTTGTAACGTAACCTGTGTGGACACAAAAATAGGGCATTATTATGGTCGGTAATAGTGACTATCTTTTCCTAAGCACTTTTAATACATCACGCCCCTCATTGCGAACTTCCTTCCTTACTTCACACCTTTTTTATCCTTGATGTTTTTTCTTCTTATCTTCCCCTTTTATTTAAGCACTTTTGACTTGTCAGTAAGGAGCTCTATAAATAATTTTTCATTACTTTGTTTTCTTACTCCTTACAATAATCAACCATTTTCACACAAGTGCACCTTTGACCTTTTCTCAACTTCTACAACTTGCTACTTTTCATTTCATTTCATTCTCCTCACTCCTTTACTCTTTAAGATTTTTCTTCTTCAAGCGCTAGAGCTTCGGTCAAATTCAAGGTTAATGAAAGAAAAGGGTTGTTTATGTCGCAGCTATCAAAGAATAGCTCAAGGCTCAACGGGGCTAACTAGATTAATTTCTCGGTTGCAGGTAAAACGAGGATAATAATGTGTTAATTCAAAGAAATGCCTCAATCATCTCCTATAATTCACATCCTTCATTTCATTTCATACACACACCACGAAAGTTCTAGACATTCCACTATAGCATAGAATACTCAAAACCTTTCACTCACCGCACATGCTCAATTCAAGACACATTCAAGAAACTCTACTCAACTAATCACAAGAATTCAAAATTAAGCTTCAATTATAATGAGTCACTCCGCAGCCTAGTGTCTCAAACAAAGTTATAAACTGGCATGCTTCAACACTCGAACATACGGTATCTTACAACCAAGTAGAACACATAAAAAGAACATCAAGCATCCATTAGCTATGGTCTCAAACCCGACATCTATCGACTAATTTTCCCTAAGACGGCCGTCATCCATCCATCCTTGGAAACAGTCCCTAACGATGACTAAAACATTATGTACGTACAAAAAAAAAAAAAAAAAAATAAGAATTTTATTCTTCTGCTCAAAGACCCCGTCGAAAAGAACCGAAAAGAAAAACCAACGGTGATGAATTCATGCTTGACTCCCAGAGATTTTTCAAATTTTTCATTTTGCCGAAACAAGCATTACATTCACCAACAATTTATTAGGCACAAAATTTTGAAATTTCATTGAAATTTCTCACCCACACTACAATCATGCTATGTCCCCATAGCATAAAATTAACATTACAAGAGGGTGAGATATAATTCCCGAGCCTTTAGGCCTAGCTAAAGCATGTTTTTCCAATCTTTTGCACAAGCTCGTGGTCGACCCCACACCCTTTTCCTTTTCTATGCTTCGTTAGCTTCTTCCTTCCGAGGGTACTGCACTTCCCTCCACCAGGCCTAACTTTCCACCAAAACACAAACAAAACAAATTAAAATAACAAAATCAAAACAAAATAAAAATTGCACAAAGGTACTCGAGGTAAATCTTGCTGTTTCCTGCTAGCCGCTTTATTTTACGTCGTGGCACGACGCGGATCGCCCTTCGTGGACATCTCATACCTCGGGTTCTCTTTCGAGAACCATCTCCTTTTTCTTTCTGCTATTGAGAGGAAACACTCCACCTGCTCCCTCTCCCTTCTCCAACTTCTTTTCAATTTGAAGCCCTTTTATCGGCCTCCTGTCAACACTTGATACCGCCTTGGCCGAGCACCCGTGGAATCCTCCACCCCACACTCATCTGCCAACACACTAACTTGACAAAGGTTTCGTAGTGTGTGGATGGGTTTATTTTCGGGTAGACACCTAAGATTTCCTTCTTCATCCTCGACCTCATTTTTCTGTGGTCCCTTCTTTTAAATCACCTACCGCTTCCTCCTGGTGGCTAAGAATGCCGTCCGCACAGTACCAGTCATCAACTTGGAAATCTAAACAATAAAATCAGCAGTATAATAAATTTACCTACTTTGATGAGAAGGTCCTCTATGATTCCATCGGGTGTCACTCGACTTGTCACCACCATAACATCAACCTTGTCGGTCTCGCTCCCAACCCTGTGGTGTTGAATAAGGATAGGGGCATTAGGTTAACTCATGCCTAAATCACACAAAGTCGGAGCACTTCAAATTTTACCAATTGTATGGGGAGGGCAAAAACTCCCGGGGTTCAGCTTTTGGCATTTTGCTCAATACCCCGTGGATCGCACCCTTCGCCGCGTTGCGCCCGGACGTCCCCAATCTAACTTTGTTCGCCATCATGTCCCTCAAGTATTTAGCATATTTGGGCATTCCCCCCGCAAGACATCAATAAGAGGCAAATTTATGTGAAGTTCTTTGAAAGTCTCAGAGAACTTTTTGAAACATTCCTCCTCCTTGCTCTTTCCTTAGTCTCCTTGAGGAAATGGTGGTGGTGGTCTTGTGCCGGCCGCAATGAAGAGCCTGCATATTTTGTTGCCCAAAGACTCCCGATTTGCTCCAAAGACGGGTGGATGGTCCCGGTCTTACCAACTCCGCCGCACCTCTTTCTCAACTCTTTAGGCACTGCATCGCCAACCGCCCTCCGCTTCTAAGACTGATGGCATTAATCTACCGGGGTTAGGATTCGTATCGCTTGGCAGTAATCCCCTCATGGCTGCATGCTGGCAACCGCTATTCGACTCCACTTGTTTTTCAAGATTGCGGGTGGCTACTTGTTGATTCATTAAGTCTCGCCATCCTCGCCTGATTTTCTCGCTAATCGATTTTGGGTCTCCATAATTTTCTCAAGTAAAGTGTTTCTCACGCGGCCGCTACTATGCCCATCAATCAGTTTGGTCATGATACAAAGTGTTAAGTTGAGGTTGCATAAAGTTCTCGTTTGGCTTCTTGGACCCAAGACGGCCCGGGTGGCCCGGCCAATTTCGTTGGAGTTGTTTTCAAAATTCTTATTGTTCCGCCGCACATTCCCAACAAAATTGACTAATTCCGAATTGGCTCCACAAGATTCTTAATTGTGCCCATTATTACCACAAATTTCACACCAACTCTGAGTTTGCCGAACCGCATTAACCTCGGCCCCGTGTTGGTGCATACTCATTTTATTGAACTGAAGTCAACATTTGATGTTGAAATGAAGCTAACCGTATGCCAAGGCATTCAAACCATCTCGCTTCTGTCAACCCTACTCTTCTTCCCCGCCCTTGGATACCCGCCGTGCCACTGATTTCCTTGTGCAATTCTCCTCAACAAAGTGTAAAGCTCATCATATGTCTTCTCTCCAAGGCTTGCCCACCGGGGCCGCAGAAGTCTAGTAATATTTTGTATGTGGGTTTGACTGAGAATCTGGGTATGGGCCAAAGACTTCATTTGATTGCCGATGATGGGGACAATTTCTCAACAATGACTTGAATCTTCCTGCCATATACAAGTTCTCAACAAAGCCGCTTGAAACTTTGTATCTCACTTCCCAACTTGCGCTTTGCTCAAGGAAAGAATCTCGATAAGGAACTTAGCCAAGTCATCACATGAAGTTATGGAGTTCGGTGGCTCACCTTCTACCACTTTTTCGCCTCTCCCAACAATGAAAATGGGAAGAGGGTCAATCGACATAATCGGTGGACACTGGTGGGGACAAACGTATCGCTAATCTCAAGAAAGCTCGTAAGTGCCGCCGTGGTCCTCATGAGCCATTCCAAGAACTCACCACTAGAATGTAACAGCTGCATCATATTCTATTTAAGCTCAAAGTTCCCTCCAGGTTCCTAAGCATCTGGGATATCAGAGGTCACATTCGTCGCTAGTGGGATGGCCACTTCGCGAACCGGTCTACGCTATCAGCTTCGATGACAACCGTGCTTATGCCCCGCGTGGTTTGTTGTTGTACCTTTTCTTGAAGTCTCTTCAGCTTTTCTCTAGAGCTACTCTCCTTGCAAATGGATTTGACGCTCGTGTTCACGCAATGTTCCACAAGCTCTCCATTTCTACGCCCCTACAGACAACCCGTCACCCGCAAATAGACAAACTAAGACCAAGTTCTCAACACTTAAGAAAAAATTTAACAAATTAATTGTATATTTTTATTTATTAAACTTTCAAAACTTCGCCGAGTCCCCGGCAACGGCGCGCAAAGCTTGATGAGCCTGCTTGACGGGTCGTGCAAGTAATATAGTGGTTTAAGAACCGAATGTCGAACCCACGTGGACTCCGGACCTATTCCCTAACTATCCATTTCTAGTATGACCTTAAATACCTAAAGTGTTGCATAGACATTTTCGCTTGAAGAATATTTAAAGTCTAAGTTTGGGTCAACGAAATATTCTCGAAAGTGCTCTAGGAGCAACATAGAGTTAAAACTAGATAATCAAGTGCGATAATACGATTTCAGGTAATGGAATAAGCATGACTATCAACTCGTTATTTCACATAATTAGAATTCCATGTTCATGGTCTTTCGAGCCTCTAAACATGGCAATCTAGCCTCACCGCATCATTGTGAGCAAGGAGTTTAATTTTCTAGTTATGGCAATCAATTATGTTGTGGTTTACTAGAAACGATTGGGACTTTCGTGCGTCTAACCATTTAATGCAACTTAACCGCACAACTACTTCTTCGAGTGGTGATGTGACATCCCAAGTTGGCTTTCTTCATAACCCTCGTGTGTCAACCAAGCAAGGTGTTAGGTATATTTCTATCCAAACACCTAACCTCTCCGAGATTACTTCATGCTCCCTACATTCTCATGTCCCCCACCTAGGTAATGCCTTCAAGCTATTTCCTGCTAACAAATATGCTTTTATGGCATCAATCATTAAAACAACCAACAAATCAGAATGCAAGACGAAAACAACAATCAATAACTCAATTCCAAAACAATATCATATAATTACAATCATAATCCATGGCTTCAACTCTAGAGGAAGGGTTCTTTCCATTCATGTTAGTAAACTAGCACCTACTCCCTAATCTACTAAACTACATACTTACACGAGATTGGTAGATGAGAAGGGAATTTGATAAACCCTAGATGAGTTCTCCCACTTCTCCTTCACTCCTCATGCGCTTCCGTAATAAAATCGTGACCAATTGAAATAAGAGCTAAGGGTCCTATTTATAGTAAATGGAGAACCTGCATAATTTGGCCTGGGTCATAATTTGCCCGTGTCACGCAGTGTATCGCGGAGCACTACCCCATGACACGGAGGCATCACGAGTCACCGAAATCAACCAAAATCGGCTCGGCAGTAACCTGTCAGCGATGGCAACGTGGCACGCCGCTGGGCAGCGCTGTCACACCTTCTGGTCGCGGAGCCTCATGCCGTGGCATGCTGGCCAACACGCATGGGGGGCCGTTTTTGGGCAGCCTCGCCCGTGGCACGCGTTGCCGACGCTACAGTGGGTCAAGCTTTGGGCCTCCCTTGCCGACGTTCGCGTGTTTATTCCGTCTCCAAGCCCTCTACTTCACCAACTCATGGATTAGCTCCTCAAAAGTCATCAAAACCTACAAAACAAGGCTAATCATGTTGGTTAGCACATATCTTCACTTTTATATAAAATCACATGAAAATGTATCAAATAGCTTAGACAACACGACTAATTTAAGCTATAAAGCGTATCATGGGACCTATATTATTTCCCGTGATCAGTCATCCAGACAGTTGAACACTTCACACCCATTAAAAAGACTCTACTCAACGTGACTTTCAAACCCCCTAGGAAACTTGAATCCTATTTCTTTGGTACAAAGTTTGTCACGATCTCCCTGTTCGAGACATGGGACAAGGAGCCCTAAGAGACCCCATGTGGGCCCATGGAATGAACATATATCTAACCCAATCAATTAAACAAAAGGATTGACATGATAATCTTAGCGGAAGCCTGTAATAAGCATAACATCAGAAATACACAAATCTGAAGCTGAGTACATTCTATTTTCTAAAAAGCCTCTAAGTCTGATGAGTGGATGGGACAAGACCCCAACTAACACTTTAATACTGAAACTGAAAGTACATTAATATTTGATAGAAAATGGTCCTCGGAAGATGAGGATTCACCACAAAGCTGGGTGCTAACTCTGGAACATGCTACTTATGGGGCTGAGTCTGAGTACTAGGGCCTGTATCATAAAACGATACAAAATAGAGTATGCGGTTAGTACAGAGAATGTACCAATTATGCAAGGTAAGTAAAACTTCTTAGACAAGTAAAATCGTTTAAAACATGCATAACATAAAACATAAACAATAAGAATTTGAGAGTAGGGCTTGCATGTTATTTTTATGAAATCATGATCTCAATATAACATAACATCATAACTGAATTGNCATGATCTCAATATAACATAACATCATAACTGAATTGATTGACCCAAAGCTAAAATATGATAATCATAAGTAAAAGATGAACAGTGAGTCAAACACACACACACACACACACATATCATGATTGATGAATATGCATAGCTGAACTCATGAGGAACAATGGGAGACTCGTCTTTTAACCGACATACCACGATAGAGCTAATGTGGTCCCAACTATCACACTCAAGTGGGAAGATCCTTCCAAAGCCTTCTCAAAGCTAGGGATAATACCATGATATCAATATCAAGCTCGGGTCCCAATCGGGGTAGGAGATAGCTCACAAGGGAGGTCCCAAAGTAAGATATATATATATATATAAGTAACAACCTACGTTGGCACGTAGTTCAAAGACATAGGGTGATCGACCCTTAGCCTGCTCGGTGCTAGAAAGTACTCCCAAAGATATGCATATACTCTCCATCATTTTTCAACCAAGATCGCCATCGTCTATTGACGAAGCTCAACAATTAAATACATCTCAAATGTGAAATTATGCATATGAGAAGCTTTTAGCTCTAACCATACCACAAGCTGAAAAATAATTGGGAGTCTACGCTCCAAAACCATGTGGTAAGCTTAATACGGGAAATCATAAATCATACTTGAATATGTGGGCATTTCCCAATACTTTAACATGCTTGAAAATACTCAATTCACATTAAAAACATGATTATAAATATGGATAACTTGATAACATGTTTTTCATCAATAATATCTCATCATACTTGAACATTCATCATAAATCTCAATTTTCATGATTCTCATAGATGAACATTTTAATTTATAAAGCTTGAAACATGATTTTAATTGATAACAATGTAAAACTTTCCCATGAATCATAATTTTATAGTAGAAACATATTTAAATCATACCCATATAGAGAATTAGGAATTTCATGCATTGGGTTCAAACCCCATAGAATTCACATAGAAAATTTATGATTTAGAGAGGGATTGGGCATGGGTGTGATAGAATTCACCCACTCATAACCCTACATAATTGATTATAGCTAATTAATATACTTCTCTGATTGCCCAAGAGGAATTGAAGAGAACTTGGAGAAGAATAAGCTTGATCACCTCTCTAATTCTCTAACCTAGCATGCATGAGGAAGAATGGCCTAAAATGAACTTAACCCTCTTAAAATTCATCTTTCATAACTTAAAATGGCGTAGTTTAGGCCTTAGGATCATAGGAATTATGAAAAAGACCTTACTTAAATTCCCAGGAAATAATTGACTATCAGTCCCCATGAGGGACTGGATAACTCGTCACTTCATGCCACGACTCGTAGCATCATCCGTCAAGTACACTGCCTGAGGGTTCGTCTAGGGCTTATCACAGGGAACTTCATGATTCATTACTGGTGACCACGAGTCGTGGTTACCATTCATCAGATGCACTGCCTCAATTTCAAATAAATTCCATCAAGCTGACCACAACCCATCCCAAAAATTGTGGTGACAGACCACGACTCGTGGGGACCTTTCATTGGGTACACTTCCATTTCTCTGGACTTTCTCAAAATCACTACCTATAACAGACTCAACGAGTCATGGGGCCTGACCATGACTCGTGGCCATGTCCGTGGGGACCTTAATCCCAAAATCCAATTAACACCATGATCCTCACCACGATTCACATCACAACTCGTGGTCTACTCCCGCGGGTCAAAGAACGACTCATTCTATACCAGATGCAAGATTTTAAATTTTCTCTATTTCAACTTCCGGGTCTGATCTTTGGGCTTCCGGGGTATAATAGTTGGGCACACCACGAGTCGTGGTGTCCCTCGTTTTGAACCTCAGATGAAAAAGGCAGTGTTGATCACGATAGGCAGACAATGAGTCATTCTCTAGACCACAATTTGTCTAGTCCCTCGTTGGGACTGGCAGTGTGTATTTTCCTGCAAATTTATACAAGGCTTTTTCATAATTTCTAAGTTCCTAAGGCCTAAACTACATCCTTATAATCTTAATTAGGATTTTGTAAGAGGTTTTAGCTCATTCTAAATCATTCCTATCCATGCATACAAGACTAGAAGGTTCCTAGGGGTGATCAAGGCTAAAATCCATCAATTCTCCTTCAATTTCCTTTGGGCATTCAAGGAAGAGTGTAAAATCAACTTACCCAGGTAGGTGAGGCTATGAATGAGAGTTCCTTTCACTCTCATTCCCTAAACTCTTCTCAAATTCCATGGATTTCAAATTCTAGAATTCAAGTTTCATGATCTATAAGGTTTATTCAAATTCTTGTGAAATTCTCTATAATCTATCAATGGGTCAATCCCTTTCATGTATTAAATCATATT
>JACEIK010009612.1:6606-25122 GCA_018107945.1 Datura stramonium | reverse complement strand
TTTTTTCTCTCTCTCTCTCTCTCTCTCCCTCTATCGCTCGCCTTTCTCCCCTCTCTCTATTCTTTCTCACCTCTATCTCTCTCCTCTTTTCCTCTTTGTATGTTGTATCCCCCTCTCTTTGTATATTGTATTCACCTTTCTCTCTCTGTATTTCTATATTTTTGAGGTATCAAGCAATTGTAATTGTTGTATTCATACATATATTTAGGTTGTATCCTCTCTCTCGCGGCCTTCCTCTATGTATTCTGTATTTTCACTTCTCTCTCTGTATTTGTATATTTTTTGAGGTGTCAGGTTCCTGTTATAAGAATTCCAAAAAAGAATATCATCTTTATAATTAGAAATAACTTTAAAGTTAAAGTTTTTTTATCTTTTAGCTTAATGAAACGATTTATAGTCATATAAATATTTAAAATTTGTTTTGAGATCATAAATTTGAAAAGTCTTTTTTTCCTTTCTTAAATTTTGTGTTAAATTAAATAAAGTTACATAAATTAGAATGAAGCAATTAGCTATCTTGTATAATATTTAAATTTTTGTGTTAAATTAAATAGTGTTACATAAGTCTGAGAGAGCAGCTCGTAAAGCTACCATTCTTCAAATGGCGACCATGTACATAGTTTTAGGGGGATGAGTGACCTCCGGAAAGTCCTTGAGTTGCATTCATTCCTGTGGGGATACACTATGTTGTTGTACACATCTTTATGGAAACCCTCTTAAATCTTGGTGTCACAGAGATTCAAATTAATTTTTGCTAAAATCTCGAACCATAGCGTACTTAGTACCGGTGCCACATAGAGATATATTTTTAGATCTCGCAATGGATCTTTTATTGGTTCAGGTGATCTTCTAATGTAGTTTAATTGGGTACGAAATTTAAGAAATATGAAAAAAAAATTGAAATTTGTGATATAAAATAAGTGATAGATGTTTGCGTGACCATAAATCATCCCATTAAGGGTGAAACAAATATTTTAAAAATTAAATTATTACTAAATATAAAAATATGTTATTCTTTCTAATACCGACTAAAAAGAAAATTCTGTAACTAGAAATTGAGCTATAAGAATGCCTTGTCAATATGGATAGTCAGCAAGTTGAACCACTTTGCACTAATGCACAGAAATTGCAACGAGAACTTGCTACGGTTAATACAGAAATGAGTTTTTGCAACAATAGCTGATGATGAAGATTGAATAAGTGGACTCATTTTGATTCCACTGTCTCAACATATACTTTATAATTCTAAACAAGGACTGAAAAAAAAAAAAAAGCTGTGTGCAATTGTGATGGAGCCTTTGTGTTTTGCTCAAATGCATGTGTTTTGTATGTGTGTATATAGAAGTCGATGATAAGTCATATCCAAATTTTTGGTGGGGAGAGACAAAATCACATGAAGATTCACATGAGTTTGCCTACTCTGTATTGTCAAATTACTCAGACATTGTGGCAGAGGTAGAGCTTCTGCGGCACAATTCAATAGTCTTAACTTAAAACTTGTATTTATATATAAAAATTTACTTAATATGTTTTAATAATTTATCAAGAATTCAATAAACTACAGTTTTTAAAATTTAAAATTTATAGTTAAACAAATGTCTGAATTTTGTTTTGAGATCACAAATTTTCAAAAGTTCTTTTTTTTTTCTTTTCTTAAATTTTGTGTTAAATTAAATAGTATTATATAAACTAGGATGAAGCAATTATTTATCTTGTATAATATTTTAAACTTATGTTGTGGTTTTTTCCAAGAAATTTTTGAACAGAAATGCAACAATCTCTACAAGCTGTTTTTTTGCAAGAATCAGAAGCTTCACTTTGTCTTTATAAAATGCTGCAACATCCAATGCCAAGTGACAGCTAGACGCCCCGATACCGGTTCGGCAACCCAGTAACTTTTGCTCGAATATTGTATTTGTGTTGAGAAATTAAATTAAAATCTTGGTTTTGTCTTTGAGTGACTGTCGCTAAATGTCATCCTCACAAAACCAAATTCACAACGCAACCCACACAATGTTGAATATGCTTATGTATGCTCTTACATCATCACTTTACTATGAAAGCTTTGGCTTTCAATCAACATGAACTATAAATTAAACAATGTTGAAACCATGAGTAACAACGTGAAATATAACAAAAATATTCTCCAATTTTTCGACTAATATTTTTTGAGAATGGTGCAGCCACATTTTGTGCTGTTCCCTTTTCTGGCGCAAGGCCACATGATCCCTATGATTGACATTGCGCGTCTACTGGCACAGCGCGGAGTTATAGTCACAATCCTTACTACACTCTCTAATGCCATTAGATTCAAGACGGTCGTTGATCGGGCAATAGAGGCAGGACTAAAAATTCAGGTGGCTCACCTTTACTTTCCGAGCTTAGAGGCTGGACTACCCGCAGGGTGTGAAAATTTTGACATGCTTCCATCGATGGATTTAGCGGTGAAATTCTTCGATGCTACGAAAAGACTTCAACCTCAAGTGGAAGAAATGTTGCAACAACTCAAGCCTTCACCAATTTGCATAATATCTGACATGTGTTTCTCATGGACAACTAATGTTGCACGCAAATTTAACATCCCAAGGATTGTTTTTCATGGACCGTCTTGCTTCTCTATGTTGTGCATGCACAATTTGAGAGATTGGGAGGAGTGGGAAAAGATAGAGTCTGATACAGAGTACTTTCAAGTGCCTGGATTATCTGACAAGATTGAACTCACCAAATCTCAGGTTGCAGATTTTGTCAGGACAAGAGATTTAGATTGGAATGAAATATGGGATCAAATGTATAAAGCAGAGGAGGAAGCTTATGGGATAGTGATGAATAGCTTTGAGGAGTTGGAACAAGAATATGTCAAGGGGTTGATGAATGCCAAAGGCAAGAAAATTTGGACCATTGGCCCTGTTTCACTCTGCAACAAAGAGAAACAGGACAAAGCTGAAAGAGGGAACAAGGCTGCAATTGATGAACACCAGTGCCTAAAATGGCTTGATTCTTGGGAAAAAGACTATGTACTCTTTGTTTGTTTCGGGAGCCTATCGCGTCTTTCCACGTCTCAAATGGTAGAGCTGGGGCTTGGGTTAGAATTGTCAAAACAACCCTTCATTTGGGTTGTTCGACACATGCCAGATGAGTTCAAAAATTGGTTGGTGGAAGAAAATTTTGAGGAAAGAGTTAAAGGACAAGGACTTCTAATCAAGGGCTGGGTGCCACAAATACTAATCTTATCTCATCCCTCAATTGGAGGATTCTTGACACACTGTGGATGGAATTCGAGTCTGGAAGGTATATCTGCTGGCTTGCCGATGATCACTTGGCCAATGTTTGCTGACCAGTTCTTCAATAAGAGGCTAATAGTGAACATACTAAAGACAGGAGTGAGGGCCGGCATTAAGAGTCCAGTGATGTTTGGGGAGGAACAAAAGTTGGGAGCACAAGTGAGCAAAGATGATATTAAGATGGTCATTGAACAAGTAATGGGTGAAGAAATGGAAGCTCAAATGAGAAGAAAAAGAGCTAAAGAATTAGGAGAAATGGCAAGGAAGGCTATGGAGGAAGAGGGTTCCTCTCACCTAAACTTGACACAATTGATTCAAGATGTCATAGAGCAAGCAATTTTTTAAAAATCCAAATAGGAAAAGGTTGATTTAGTTCAAATAAAGTTTGAATATTAATGCTATATTGAATGATGTTAGTTACATTAATGTGACAAAAATTTTTATAATGCTCATATAATCATAAAATTCTATTATCATACGTAAAATTAACATTGATGTTTTTTCAACACTATATAACATTACCACTTTCTCTCAGATGCATGTTGGAACATGAGGTGTTGGAAATAAGGACGAATTGTTGGAAATAAGGACAGAGGTTGATTAATGATCAAAGATGAAAGTCGGTTAGGAGGTCGTTACTACTGCTAATTACTTACAGCTTATGCATGTGAGCATGTGAATCGGTTAGGTAGTTATAAGTCATGTGCTCCCCACATGACTCCTAGCTATTACTGGTATAATGCAAGTGCAGTTAATGTAATTGATTATGATTTTGCATGAAATAAGAAACTCCTTCTTCCTCTGTCTAATTCTAGATCTACAAACATGGAGGCTTAACTTCCATGGATTGATCTCATAGTTGAGTTTTATCATGGTATCAGAGTAGCAAACCTAAGGTTTAGATTGCTTGCAAATTTGCAATTCAGCTGGTGAAATCGAATTCCATCCATGAAAGAGTTAATGGAGCTCACTGTTGCGACATTAGGTCATAATCACCCTCTATTTCTTCAACCTTCAGATTCTCCAGGTGCAACACTAATTCCAATCAAGCTTACAGGTCCTGAAAATTATGATTTATGGAGTAGATTGATGTGACTTGCTTTATTGGTGAAGAACAAGTTACGCTTTTGTAGATGGAACATGTTCAAAACCTTCCTACAAAGGAGAATTGGCAGCAGAATGGGAAAGGTGCAATACAGTAGTACTTTCCTGAATCAGTGGAGCTGTAACAACTGGATTGTTACCTATCATAGTATACGCTTCAGATGCTAGATGAGTATAGGAGGACTTCAAGGAGAGGTTCAACAAATCAAATCTCACCAGAGTATATCAGCTTTGGATAGAGGTTGCAATTTTGAGACAAGGTACTGACTCTGTAACTGATTGCTATTCCAAGCTGAGAGATCTATGGGATGAACTTGATGTATTGGTACCTATACCTTCATGTGCTTGTACTGAAGCCAGACCTTACATCGAACACTTAGGACAACAAAGGTTATTGATGTTTCTAATGGGACAAATAAATCTTATAGTCATGTACGTAGTGATATATTGATGAACTCTGATGTGCCTAGTGGAAATCAAACCTATGCAATAATAGTTCAGAGTAAAGTTAGAGGATGTTAGGTATGGTCGATATAAGCAGAAAACCTCTAACTATGTTGGCTAACAGGAGCCAGAATTGGCAAAATTTTAAAGGAAGTTGACAGGCCCAGCTTGTATACACTGTGGATATAAAGGCCATCCAAGTGAGAACTGCTACAGAGTAGTACGATATCCTTCAAATTTTAAGAGTAAGAAAAGGTCTAATCAAACAGGATCAGGTGACAACACAATTTCTCAGACTGCTGCAGGAGGTTATAGATCAGTTAATGTTGATTTGAACAATTTCAAATCTTATGCTCATAATGCAGTAGCTGGCAGTCATGATGAGAGGCATGATCTTACTGATGAGGAATATGCACAAGTGAAGAATCTCAGACACAACTTAGAACAAGGTGACTACAAGGCAAACTTGGCAAGTAATGTTTCACTACTATCTGAATCATACGTACCTAAATAGATTATTGACTCTAGTGCTACTCACCACATAACATTCTCCAAGGATATGGTAGATGATTTGAAATGTTTTGAGGACCAAAAAATCAACACTATGCAACTTCCAACAGGAAATAGAGCACATATAATAAGTACAGGGAACTTAATCATCTTGGGGGATCAAAAAGTGAAGAATGTTCTTCATGTGCCTGACTTTAAGTTCAACCTGCTTTCAGTTGCAAAGCTTTATTTGTCTTGCGGTGTTAGTTTTTTTCCTGATTTTTATGTGTTGCAAGGGCTTTATAGTGGTAAGGTGATTGGAATTGGTATAGAATCTGATGGTCTATACTTGTTGAAGGATCAAATAAAGGTTGTAGTAGGTGCAGCAGTAAAAGATCACAATATGCTTGATCTATGGCATCTCAGATCTGGTTACCCCTCTATCAAGGTCATGCAACATATATCATTTCTAGGGAACCACATCACTACTAAAGATAACTTGCTATTAAATATGTCCTCTAGCTAAACAAAGTAGACTAGTTTTTCCTAATAGTTTACATAAATCTAGTCACATTTTCCAACTTATACATGTTGATGTTTGGGGTCCCCATATAACTCCAACTTATGATAGGAAGCAGTACTTTGTCACAGTTGTGGATAACTATAATAGGTACATTTGGGTGTGTTTGATTCAATCTAAGATTGAAGTTCAAGTTGTATTGAATGATTTTTTGTTGATGGTTAATACTCAGTTTTATGTAAAAGTACAAGTGTTGAGATATGATAATGGAACATAATTTTTTAAATTCCGCTAGTAAGGATTTGTTCTCATTACTTGGTATAGTCCACCAAAGTTCATGTACACACACCTCAACAAAATGAAACAGTAGAAGAAAACATAGACACATCTTTGACACCGCTAAAGCCTTGAGTTTCAGGCTGTTGTACCCATTAAATATTGTGGTCATTGTATTAAAGTTGCTATACTTGATCAATAGAATGTCTACTACTGTTTTGAATGACCAAACTCTTTATGAGTTGTTATATGGGGTACGACCCAAGTTAGAACACTTAAGAGTTTATGGATGCTTGTGTTTTTCCACAATACTACCAAGGCTAGACAAGTTTGCTCTAGAGCAAAGAACTCTATTCTCATGAGTTATTCAAAAACAAAAAGGGGCTACTTGTTGTTGGATGTGAAGACATAGACCTTTTTTGTTAGTAGAGATGTCCTTTTTATGGAGAATGTTTTTCCTTTTAAGGGAAGTGTAGATGATTCTTATGACATGTTTCAAATATGGTCTGCTCCTCCTGAAGATGTTAATATCACTGCTCCTCCAATTCCTATTTCACTAGTGGTGCCCACCACTGTCATACCACCACTAATAGTTTTACCTGCTAAATAGCAGACACCTCTTATATCACCTACTTCTCCATCTGATTCTGAGAACCTAGAAGACGGTGACCAAGAGAATGTGGTTGCTCCTACTTCTATTTTTCCCAACACCATCTTAGAAGTTCCAAGAAGGCTAGGAAGAGCCATCAGGCCACCAGTGTGGCTCAAGGATTATGTAGTCTCCAGACCTACTCAGTCTTCTTGTGTCTATCCTTCAGATCATCATATCTCTTATACCAACTAAGTGTTGCCTCTCGGTCTTTCCTTTCCACAATTTCTTGTATTGTTGAACCTTCCAATTTAAAGGAGACCACTCAAAATCCTCATTGGGTTAAGGCAATGCAGGCAGAAGTTGCTGCACTAGAACAGAATCACACTTGAGAAATGGTCCCTTTACCTCCTAGCAAAGAGGCCATTGGGTATAAATGGGTATATAAGGTGAAGCATAAGGCTAATGGGGATATAGAAAGGTACAAGGATAGGTTGGTTGCTAAAGTCTACAACCGATAGGAGGGCTTGGATTACCGTAAAACTTTTTTCCCTGTGGCCAAAATGATCACTGTTAGAACTATTATTAGTGTTGCTGCCTCTCATGACGGTCCTCTCTTCCAAATGGATATTCACAATGCATTCTTTTGCAAGGTAATTTATCTGAAGAGGTGTACATGGGTTTGCCTCAAGGTTTTTAGAGACAGGGGGAGTATAAATTGCATAGATTTCTCAAGTCATTATATGAGTTTAAACAAGCATTTAGGCAATGAAACCTCAAATTGACAGAAGCCTTGGCGTGGATACAGGATATGTTCAAATCCCTCATGACCATTCTTTGTTCACTAAATAGCAAGGGAACCAAATAGCTGTTATTTTGATCTATGTGGAGGTCACGACCCAAGAGTACACTCGGATCATAAACATGGGACAAGGATCCCGTAGAGATCCCAAGTCAACCCATGGCATGAGCATATATCTAAACCATTCACATAACGTGAAAGAATTAGCTTAAAAATCATGAACCGAATAAAACCGTGACATGAAATATAATAAACAACGATACATGATCCAAACGTAGTAGTTGAATACTACAAATATTCTGAAAAGCCTCTAGTAATAATAGATGGGTTGAAGGGACAATACCCCAACTAACCCTAACATTCTGAAACAAAATATAACCAAGATCTGAACAAAGAGCCCTCGAATCATGAGGACTAACTAATAGGAATTGAGAGCAGAACTGGGAGCAAGCTAGGAGCGATGTTGAACCCGAGATCCAGATTCTGTATCATGAAACGATACAGTATAGAAAATATGCGGGTCAGTACTTGGAATGTACCGAGTATGCAAGGTAAGTAAAATAATACTTAAAAACATAAGAGTTATAGGAGTGGGACATCATGATCATAAAGACTAAAATCATAAATATATTGTAAGGCTCAAGGTTTCCTAAAAGAATTCATAAACCTATCATAGACACAACATGAGAGAAAAAAAACATTTCACAAAACATGACTTGAGCCAAAGAACATAATCATACATACATTAAAACAATCAGGAACAGTGGGAGATTTCTATAACCGACATACCTCATATGAGCACACATGGAGCCCGACCTGTAAGCTTAGTCGGGAGGCTGTTCATACCTTGCTAAGGTAGAACCATGAAGGGCGTGATATCACTTATGAAGACCCCATAGGACATAGGGGACCGTCACTGAGGAGGTCCCAAACATATCCTACGGTGGCACGTAGTTCTGAGATTCGGGGCTTAACCTGAGCTCCAAACCTAATCGGTGTTAAGTACTACTCCCAAACATGAAACATGCTCATAAAAATTCATACATGACATGCATGACTAGTTAAATCATAATAATCATAACATGCTTGAGAATTTGTAATGCTGGCCATGGAATCGGACCGGTGGGTTGGCCAAAATCATAGTTCATGAATCATAAGCAACATGTGGGGATTGCCCATATTTTCAACATACTTGAAATTCTTAATTTATAGAAAACATGATCATAATAACATAGAATATTGAAAACATGCTTAAAATTCAAAAAATTCATATCATGCTTGAGGAATCACCATAACCATGAAATTCACTAAAATCCTCATGATTTGGGCACCTATGCTTTTAGGGATTAGATCATCAAAATATTGAATAAAATAAGTGAAAACAACCCAATAATTTGAAACCCGTAGTTTAGACATACCGCAACAAGCTCATATCAATTTTTGAGGAATCATGCATTTGGTTTAAGACCCATAAGATTTAGTAACTTTAAACATAGAAATTGGGAATAATTGGGCATAGGTAGGGACTAAACCACCCATTCAAAACCCCATATACCTAGAAGCACTTGATTCTTAACTTCCCTGGAAAATCCAAGATAGAAACTTGGAGGATTTGAAGAAGAACATTTGAATCCCTTTTCACTTCCCTCTCTACTCTTACATGCATCAAATGAGACTTAACATGGATTATCTCCCCTTAAAAGACCCTGTCCCGACCTCAAAACAACATAGTTTATGCCCTAAGAGTTTAGAAAATTATGAGAAGGCCCTTACTAATTCACAGGAATTAACTGCCAGGTGACCTTAACGGGTGATCTGACGACTCGTCAGGACGGGCAACAACTCGTTGTGTCGCCCGTCAAGTACACTACCCCATCCTTAATTAAATTTCCACAGGCTTGCTCACGACCCACTTCATGAGTCGTTGGGGCTATCCACGACTCGTGGGGTCCCGTCCGTTAGGTACACTGGTCAACCCTACCCGGTCATCTTAACCTCACCCCACGAGAGACTTGACGACTGGTGGTAGATGACCACGAGTCATTCCCGTGCCAGTGGGGACCTCAGCTCCTAGGCCCATTCCAACCTCCCCACGAGCCACCTGACGACTTGTGGGGTCTCCTCACAAGTCGTCTAACGGCTCGTCCTGCAGTGCTGCAATATTTTCTCAAATTTTCTCGTTTGACTCCCGGGTCTGATCCTTGGGTTCTCAGGGTATAACAGTGGATGACTTATAGATAACTGGTAACAGTCAAGTCTTAATACAGGAGTTGAAGCATTCAAGACTTAAGTGTGCTCAAGTATTTCCTAGGGATAGAGGTGTTGAGATCAAAGGCTGCATACTGCTCACTCAGAGGAAATACGCTCTGGAGCTTATCTCAAAAATAGATCTTAGTGGTGCCAAGCCATCAATTACTCCCTTGGAAACAAATATTAAACTAACTACAATTAATTATGATGATGCAACAGGGATATCAAATGATCCTTTACATAAGGATGTCACTGGTTATCAAAGGCTCATAGGTAGACTATTGTATCTTAGTATTACTAGACCTGACACAAGCTTTGTAGTTCAATCTTTATCTCAGTTCATGCAGCATCCTAAAATGTCACATTGGGAAGCTGCATTAAGGCTAGTGAAGTATATCAAAAGCTGTCTAGGGCAGGGGTTGTTATTCAACAGAAGTTCTAGTATAAAGATGGAGGCATTTGGTGACTCAGATTGGGCTGCCTGTCCCAATACTAGAACATTAGTGACAAGGTACGTCATCAAGTTGGGTGACTCCATTGTCTCTTGGAAGTCCAAAAAGAAGCACATAGTGAGTAGAAGCTCAACTGAAGTTGACTATAGAAGAAGAAGAAGGAGGTTGAGATTAGGGATTAAAAGGGTATGAGTCGGGTATAATGTTGGGCGGGTTATTTTAATTGGATTGGATATTTTATTTGATGATTTTAAAATTAGTGACGTGACCCATTAAACTGATGCCATGTGTAAAAAGTGGTATTGCAAAAATGCCTCTTTGAACCGTTAAAAAATAATGGCATAGACAGACACTTTGTGTAATGACAGTGGCATGAATGAGCCAAACTATTAACGGATGGCATGGATGATCCTTTTATGAAAGTACGATGACATATTTGAGTTTTTTTCCTTCTTTAAATGGCGACCATGAACACAGTTTTAGAGGGATGGATGATCTCCGGAAAGTTCTCGTGTTGCCTTCCTTTCTGTGGGATTACATAAAATATATTTTTGTACACTGTTTTAGGAACACCCTCCTAAACTTTTGTGTCACTTTTAGCAGTCGAGACATTCAAATTTTAGCAAATGGGATGATTCTATATAAGGACCGGAAAAAAAAGGTTGTGTGCAATTGTGGTGGAGCCTTTGTGTTTTATCAAATGCACATGTTTATATGTGTATATACAAGTCGATGACAAGTCTCATGTCCAAATTTTTAGTAATCGAAGCGAAGAGGAACTTAGTGGGAGAACTTAGTCAAGTGAAATATTATAAGGATGTTGTTTAAGTTATAGTGAAACATTAGAGATGATTTTGGTCAAAAACTTTTATACTTCAAGTGGTCTTATTTTTACTTGCTTTAACATCAAGGTGATTTACAACTTATCATTCACCTATATATTATATATGCACATTGAATATTGCATCTGATACGAGATAATAAAGAAAGAGCTTCCTCTATTAATAAATAACGGATTGACGAAGCTCGTGGCATTAGTTTTTTTCCCCTCTCTCTAGAAAAAAACAGTTCTCCACAAACTCTCAATCTCTAGATTTGGTTTCGTATGCTTTATGTTCTTTCTTTTTTTACTTATTAATAATGGATCCTGCATTGTAATGGCTATCGGAGTCCCTACACAATTCAAGCTAATGGAATTCTAAGAATAAATGTTGTTCAGTGTATGATGTGAAAATGATATTAAGAAAAACATTGTTGGTGTTTGCTAAAAGTTTCAGTTTTTAAGGTATCTTTTATTCCAAGTCTCGAGAAGCATTGGGGGCTAATGTTTTTCTTCAAGAAATTTAGTGTCTGAGCAGAAGCGAAGTTAAATTTTTAAGTTTATGAGTTTTAAATTTTAAAAACTGTAATCTATTATATTCTTGACAAATTATTTATATATNAGATTTTGCATCAAAATTATTGAATTTAGTGGAACTACCTCTGCCACAATGCCTGAGTAATTTGACAATACTCATCCTTTTAAGTATTTCAAATTTAACCAAAAACATCCATATGTTAAAATTTTCATCCATTCTAACAGAATGTCCATCCTACTAAATCACCTAATCTCCTTTAATTTTCCCTTTTCATGTCCGCATAGATTCTTCCTTTCTTCTCCTAATAAACACAAAGGATAACCTGTTTTATAATTTCTGTAGAAAACACAACTGGTTATGTTATGGTTAGGATCAAGCACTTACCCTCATGTCAAAACCTATAGCTCATAGTTAAGGCACAATTTTATTTCTTAAGTAAGCTTCCAAGCAAGCGTCATGTTTGATCATGACTTCGACCCCCACCTCCTTGTCCCCTCGTGGATCTTGCTATATGCAGGATGTTGGTTAGAGGCGAATCTAAGATTCCTAGCACTACTAAAAAAAACAAGAAAAATAATTGTATTAAGTGGGAATTGATCCCAAGTACTCAACGTAAATAACTTAACCTTCAACCAAATGCACCATCTAGCCTTTTTGTAGCACGTATGCTTGCATATAATATTATACCAATTTTAAAAAATATATACATAAAATATCGAGTTTTACGGAAAGATCACAGGTTCACGTGCTCCATTTTTTAAGCATAAAATTGCCCTCAGATGTTGGCATTATCCAAAAATCCTCTTTTCAATAACTACTTTATGCAATATGTTGCTCTGATACCAGTTATTAGGATCGCCAATAGATTTAAAGAACCATAACAACTGAAAACATATAGGCAATGGACACTTGTTCTAAAGCTAGACAAATAAGCTCTCTATTTTTTCTTGATAATAAGCCCTTATGATTCTGTATTGAAATAGAGCTTCAAAATTCACATAACTTGAATTGGAGAAGCARAAAATATCACATAAATTAAAATTTTAAAAAATATAAATTTCTTTAATTAATTAATTTTTTCACTTTCTCCATACATAGCACCATCATCTTTAACTGCTTTCTTTCATGGTTGAAGGTCAAATCACTGCTAAAAAATCACTATTTTTTCATCGAAATTTCTCATTGAAAAATATTAAATGTTATTCCTGCAATATTTTGCTTGTATCGGTGAGAAAAGAAAAAATAATTATGTTTTCATATGGAAAAATTAGAAAACTTTCTACTATTTGAATAAGATTCTATTTTTCACCATACGTTTTTTTAATAATTAAACTGATTAGATAAAAAATGAATGAAAAAAATCATATTTCTATTGATTCGTAATGGAAAAGTTTTTTTTCTAATAGTGAATGCTCCTATGATAAACATTCAGATGTATAGTAGACACTATCCTTTGTATTCTTTTGATTGCCAGTAGATCCTAACAATCACTGGTGCAGCAAAGAAGCGTCTAATAATTAACTCTACAATATTTTTCTAGTACTAAAGACATTTGAAGCAAAATCAGAATTTAAATTTGCAAAAGGATATTTCCTTAGACAATATATTAATGTTGCCGAAAAACTTAACCGACATTGTTATAGATAAATGTCATATATTTAAGTAGAAAAAAATAGAGTGACTTGTCATAATCTTTTAGAATAAGCGGGCACTTCTTAGCAAATGCACGGATATCTCGATTTTGACGTTGCTTTTTAACTTATGCATGCTTGTAAATTTTTTTCTGTACGTTGGGACATAATTTCAAATATACAGTATCTGAAATTAGTTTAAAGAAAGTCCATGCACTTATTGCTTCTTCAACTTGAAGTAGATGAACTCATAGTGTTCTTGAAAATAAAAGAATGATGAATTAGAATCTAGAAATTATATTTGTTCTTTGCGTATTATTGATCTTACTTCAAACATATTATCTACATACACCAAAACTATGAGCACTCCCTGCTTTGTTTTGTTGACAAACAGTAAATAGTCATACTGACTTTGAGTGAACTTTAGTTGATGAATCTACAACCTCAGTTAGTTTAGCATTCCAATCCTTTTGAGCTTGTTTTAGACCATATAAGAATTTGATTAGTCTGCATACCTTCTCCCCTGACTATCAAATTCTTGAGTTAGTCTCATGTAGATCTAATCAGGAAGATCAACTTGAAGAAAGACATTGTATACATCCATTTGATGTATGTGCCAGTGTTTAGATGTGGATAAGACAAGTACTGCCCTCACCCTTGGCCATTTTCACAACTGCTGAGAAAGTTTCTTTGTAAAGCATAGTCATCCTAATACTCTTAGGTGACTTAATGGTAGCTTTATTTTGTATACCTTTTCATAGGGTGTTTTTCCATTGAGAACACTGCTTCGAGTTCTATTGATCAAATATACTGTACCCAGCACTTTTAAACCCCAGAATCTTATATGAATCTTCCCTTGAAATCTTATGGTGCTTGTTACTTATAACAAATGTCTATGTTTTCTTTCAGCAACTCAATTTTGTTGAGGACTATAAGGGCATGTTTTCTGGTGTATAATTCCTAATCCTTTAAACATAGACTCACATACTGAGTTCACAAACTCTGTACTATTGTATGATTTGATAATCCTCATAGTCTTGTCAAATTGAGTTCTTAATAATACTATAAATTGTTGAAGAGCAACACATACATCTGGTTTCTATTTTAACAAAAAAATACAACTCATTCTGTTAAAATCATCCACAATATTAAGGAAGTATTTATTTTTATCAAATGTACCTATTTTATCGGGACCCCAAAGGTCTATATGTAACAAATTAAAACATTCTACACTCTTGATATATCTAGTAAGAAACTTCAACCTAGTCTATTTTGCTTTAGGACAGACTGTACATTATTTATATGACCAATAATATGTTGTAAACTTTCAAATATCAATTTCTTTAACACTAGCACTACAAGAGACATATGTCCTAATTTTTTATGCCATATATCTACACTTATTTTGTCAATACTGTCCTCTGAACCACATTCTTTCACAGCAAATGAATTCTCAGTCTTCTCAACCTCCTTAGCATTTAATCTCTGTAGTAGTAGTAGTAGATATAATCCTCCATGTTCTTTACTAATCTTCCTCACCTTGCCACTGTTGAGTTTTTGGAACAAACAGAAATGTGGAAAAAATGTAATTGAGCAGCCTAACTCTTTGGTTAGTTTGCTCACAGACATCAAGTTATACTTGAACTGAGGAATATCGAAGACATTAGTGATCAGACTTCTGGTTGATTGAGCACTGGATGCTAAGTGTGTGACTAATGAAAAGTCACCATTGGGTAAGTAAACCTGTTTTGGACTCTTGTTCTAGTGACAGATCTTGGTAGTAACATATTAATATTAGACATCATATGATTTGTTGGTCCAGTATCAATAATGCAAACTTCATTACTATCAAACACAAGTGAAGCTTTACCTGCTATATTTACTGCATTACCTAAATCAGTGTCGTATAGCATCTGAAGAATCTGATCTTACTGCTCCCTCGTAAATGTGCAGTTTTTCAATTGAGCAGCCCAGTCAGACATATTACTGTTGGATGTTGCATCTGTTACTGCTATAGTTTTCTAGAATAATTAGTTGCTTAGTTATAGGAGGAGTCTAATAGTTGATTTAGTAGAATATTCAGTTTCTTAGTTTTAATAAGAGTCTACTACTTTAATTGTAGGAGGAGTCTACTACTTTATTTATGTGTCTATATTGATTAATAAAATTAATATGAGAAAGTGTTTCATTCATGTTCTAGTTTGTTGTTTGCATCTCTCTCAAAAATCCTACCAGTGGTATTAGAGCCATCATGATCTTCATGGGTTTATGCATTCATTGAAAAAGCAGAATTTCAATCACTTTTAATATATACCTATTTTAATCCATACCTATTTTAAACCTATTTTAACCCGTGCTTATTTTTAACGCTCAAGGCTATTTTTCAACTAATATCAATTTCAATCATTTTTAATCCATACTACTCTAATCTATTTTTCAACCATGGTCAACAACGGTCTCTCTTTGATTGCTCCACAAATCTTCACCGGTGAAAATTATTAAATTTGGGCAATGAAAATAAAGTCTTATTTTGAAGCTTATGATCTGTGGGAAGTTGTAATGGAAGAATCACCTGTACAACTACTCCCTGAAGATCCTACCGCTTCCCAAATCAAAACTCATTCAGAAGAGAAAATAAAAAAATGCAAAGCCAAAATTGTTATCCAAAATTCAGTTGCAAATTCTATCTTCTCTAAAATCATTGCATGTGAGAAACCCAAAAAGAAGTATCAAGGAAGTGAATGAGACAGATAAAATCAGATCTTGAATTTGAAAAGGGATTTGAATCTCTTAAAATGAGGGCGAGACCATCACTAAGTATTCTGACAGAATCTCTTTGATTGTCAATAGAATCAGGTTGCTTGATGAGGATTTTAAAGATAACCAAATAGTAAAAAAAAAAAATCTTGTAACTATTCCAGAGAGATTTGAGTCAAAAATCTCTGCCCTAAAAGAGTCTAAAGATCTCTCTACCATCTCTCTTGCAGAATTAATAAGTGTTCTCAAGTACAGGAACAAAGGAGAGCTTTCAGACAAGATAAAATTGATGAAAGTATTTTTATGTAAAGCACCAAAAAAGAAAGTTGATTATCTGTCTTTCAAATACTGCAAAAAGAAAACGCATTTAGAAAAATTTTGTTGGTGGAGATCTGACGTAATATGTAAAAATTGCAAAGAAACAGGTCATGTTACAAAAGTGTGCAATTTCAAAGAAATTCAAAACAAGTCACACGCACTACTAATGGAAGAAGAAGGTGAAGAGGACCAGCTTTTCTAGATTGCAGCAACAGAATCAAGGAGGAGTTGTTGGATGTTGCATCTGTTACTGCTGTAGTTTTCTAGAATAATTAGTTGTTTAGTTATACGAGGAGTCCAATAATTGATTTGGTAGAATATTCAGTTTCTTAATTTTAATAAGAGTCTACTACTTTAGTTGTAGAAGGAGTCTACTACTTTATTTATGTGCCTATATAAAGGCTTATGATTAATAAAATTAATATGAGAAAGGTTTTCCATTCATATTTTCTAGTTTGTTGTTTGCACGACTCTCAAAAATCCCATCAATTACCTAGCTATTGAGTTTTTATATTAGTACTAGTGCTAGCCATATTGGTATTCGGTCCATAGTTGAACTCCTATTTCTATGACTTGTCAGCAAGTGCAATCTTAGATGGCACATTATAGGCAGCACCACTAGTTCCATATCCCTTCTTCTTATACTTAAAATCAACTGGATAGCCAACCAACTTGTAACATATTTTCTTGGTGTGCCCTTTACACTTCTAGAAGTCACACACCACATTGTAATATGGATTATTCCCCCTTTTGTACTTAGGATTATATCCTGCAGTTTTTGAATATATTACCACAGATTCTAAGCTATTGTTAGGGCCAGGATTCATGTTTAGACTTCCAAAAATTGACAGTCATAGCTTTTTGTCCCTCATCCCCTATAATCATAGCATATGCTTGATTTATGGTAGGAAGAGGATTCATGAGCAAGATTTGACTTCTTGCTTGCAAATATGAGTCATTTAGACTCATCAAGAACTGAAATAAAATCTGCCTTTGCAAGAAGGCAACAAAATTCTTTGATTTTTTCACAATTACATCCCGGTGATGGTACAAGAAGTTCAAGTTTATCCTACAAATCCTTGAGCCTGGTGTAATAAGCAGCTACATTAGCAGTTTCCTAATTCAACAAGGCCATGTCATTATGAAGATTAAAATTCCTTGACCTATCTACTCTGTCAAATCTTTCTTTAAGATCTTCGCAAACATAAAAAATAGTAGATGCAAAGACCACACCACCTAGAAAATTCTTTGCTACTGCATTCACCCTTTCCCATTGATACCGCATCATTTCTGGGAAGTTTTCCTTCTTACAGGTTCCATTAACCATCCCATTTTATTCCTAGCTAACAGAGCTCTGACCAACTGGATTAGACTAATATTAATGGATCCTTTATCAGTCATTCGTTGAATAATAAATAACTATAAGTGACGAAGACAGACGATTTAAATAACGAAAAATTCAATATTTAAAAATTATATTTTGTTCCTAGCTAACAGAGCTAATCGCATAGACCTACTACAAATAGTATAATATTCAGATCTTGCTAACTGAAAAGAGATAACACTTATGCCATTAACATCTACCGGACTTAGAAATAAAAGGGTGGTTATAGTCAATACCTTGCCAGTATTAGAAATCTGGGATCCATTTGTACGATCCATTGGGATTGGGTGAATGTCACAATTGTTAAGATCTCAAGAATCATTACTAGTTGCTTGCCCTTCATTCGACCTCATGCATCTTGAGGAACTTTGGAGAGCTTTTGAGTGATTTCTACATAAGCAAGTTTCTTCAATAATCAATTCTTGATTGCACATATTGTTTTTGAGTTGGATTCTCGTCAACATCTTATGCCAAGAACAAGCTCTGATACCATGAACTTATTGCTTCTTTAACTAAAAGAAGATGAACACATAGTGTTCTTGAAAACAAAAGAATGATGATTCAGAATCTAGAGAGTATATTTGCTCTTTGTGTATTTTTGATCTTATTTCAAACAGATTATATATATCTTACTAATAATGGGAATGGGACTAAGCAGGCAGCATTTCGTCAAAATGTCTGCTTAGACCATTCCTAGTATCCTCTTGTGCTTTGTAAAAAAGTGAGTCCGGTAATTTGTTCAAAAGTAAAAAAAAAATTAAAAAGGAAGTAGGCCGAGCAAAGGTTTTTTTCATATAAATTTTCAAAATATTATTGTAAAACCATGGGGCCCACTTGAATTTAGTTGTGGCTTTTTATAGA
>JACEIK010009611.1:2316-27797 GCA_018107945.1 Datura stramonium | reverse complement strand
TCAAATACCACATTGGCATTTCCCAGGTGGTATAGCACACTCATGTTGTAATCCTTCAATAGCTCCAACCACCTTCTCTGACGAAGATTCAAGTCTTTCTGACTGAACAGATACTGAAGGCTCTTGTGGTTGGTGATTACATACACGTGAATCCCATAGGGGTAATGCCTCCATATCTTCAAAGCGAAAGTACTGCCAACTCGAGATTATGAGTTCGATAGTTCTTCTTATGAACCTTGAGCTGTCTGGAGGCGTAATTTATCACCTTACCCCACCGCATTAGAACACAACTAAGTCCAACTTTTGAAGCGTCACAATATACTACGAACCCGTCTGTTCCTTCTAGTAAGGCTAAAACTATAGCGGTAGTGAGTCGAGTCTTCAACTCCTTAAAACTCTTCTCACACGCATGTTACCACTGATACATCACCTTTTTCTGATTTAGCTTAGTTAGAGAAAATGCAATAGAGGAAAAGCCTTCTATAAATCGTTGGTAATAATTGGCTAGACCCAGGAAACTTCTAATATCTGTTGGGGAAGTAGGTCTCGGCGAGTCTTTCACCACTGTTATCTTTTGAGAATCTACCTGAATAACCTCACCTAAGACCACGTGACCAAGAAAAGTCACATACTTCAACAAGAATTCACATTTGCTAAATTTAGAGAACAGCTAGAGGTCCCTGAGCTTTACTAGCACTATCCTTAGATGGCTAGCATTTTCTTCCTTGTTTCTAGAATATACCAAAATGTCATCAATGAATACAATGACGAACATGTCTAGATACTGCTTGAAAACCCTATTTATCTGGTCTATGATAGATGCAGGGGAATTAGTTAGTCCAAAGGACATAACCACGAATTCATAATAACCATATCGAGTTTTGAAGGCTGTTTTCAGTATGTCACATTCTCTGACTCTAAGCTGATGATACCCCAACCTAAGATCTACCTTGGAAAAATATCTTGCACCTTAAAGATGATTAAACAAGTCATCAATCCTGGGTAGGGGATACCCGTTCATAACTGTTACTTTGTTTAGTTGACAGTGTTGATACACATTATGAGAGTATCATCTTTCGTTCGCATCAACAACACTGGAGCACCCCATGGAGAGATGTTAGGCCTGATGAAACCCTTATCAAGTAGGTCTTTTAGCTATCCCTTCAACTCCTTATGCTCAGCTGGAGTCGTTCTGTAAGGAGGGATGGAGATGGGTTGAGTGTATGGAAGAATGTCTATGTTGAAGTGTATTCCCGCTCTAGAGGGACTACGGGAAGATCTTCGGGAAACACCTCTGGAAATTCGCTAACAACAAGAACTGACTAGATAGTTGGGGTATTGGAGCTAAAATCTTTGACCCGAACTAGGTGATAGATTCACCCTTTAGAAATGAGATTCCTTTCCTTAAGTTAGGAAATAAACCTACCCTTAGGCGCGGAACTACTACCTCTCCACTCTAGAACTGGCTCATTTGGAAACTGAAATTTGACGGCTCTAGTTCTGCAGTCGACTGAGGCATAAGCAAAGTGCAGTCAATCCATGCAAAGAATGAGGTCAAAATTGACCATGTCTAACTTTACTAGATCAGATGGAATGACTTTACTCAAGATTGAGACTGGGTAGTTTCTATAAACTCGGCTGGCTCTAACTGACTCACCAACTGCGCTAGAGACTGAGAATGGTTCTGAGAGGACTTCTAGACTGATTTCAAACTGGATAACTACATGGGGAGTCACGAATGATAGTGTGGCTCTTAGACCTAGTAGGGTAGACACATCTTGATTGAAGAGATGTAACATACTAGTGACCACATCAAGTGAACTCTCCAGATCTTGACGAGAGGACAAAGCATAAAAGTGGTTTTTGCACTAACCGCAATCTGTACCTGAAGTGTAAACCTGCTGAGTTAGATGGTCTGTTGGGGCTGCTGAAGTGGTAGACTGTGATCTCCCTTGTCCTGCTAACGGACATTTTTTTATTCAGTGACCTAATTGTCCACAACCAAAACAACCCTCTTTTCCCTGGAGGCATTCACATGGATGGTTCTTGCTACACTTAGGTCAAGCTGGATAATGGTTTCTGGAACTGTAACTCTAGTACTAAGAGCCAGATGCTCCACCCTTCCATTCCTAGCGGGATTGGAAAGTAGGGGCGCTGGCTGAGGTGGTTGTTGGAGTCCTCTGTTGCTGCTACTGTGGGTGGCTACTACTGCTGGACCTCTGGTGGCGATAGTATGATTGACCCGTCCTAGCCCACTTGTTCTCCCTCTCCATATCCTTCAACTTTTCTGCCTCAATCGGTTGGGCATGAACGATGAGGCTGGTGAGGTCAATATCCTTTATGAGCATCGTGGTCCTGCACTCCTTCAGTACAAGTTTTGATACCCCGTTGATTAATTTAAGCATGTGATCCCTTGGATCACCTACCATCTAGAGAGCATTGAAAACTACGTGAACTTCAATGCGTGTTCCTCCACGGTTTTGTTTGCCTGTTTTAAGCTCATGAACTCTGCGACTTTAGCCTCCCTATACTCCGGGGGAAGAATTTGTATAGAAATATTATGGTGAACTCTTCCCACTCTACCGGTTCTGCTCCTACTGGTCTCTCTTCCTTTCATGAATCGTACCAAATTTGAGCCACCCCTTTTAACTGGTAGGCGGCTAGATCAGCACTCTCCGCAAAACTAACACCTATAATCTGGTTGATCTTCCGCACTTTATCTACGAACTCCTACGGGTCCTCTCCAACCTTGGATCCATGAAAGGCTAGAGGGCTCATTTGGGTGAAGTACCGAACCCTAAAAGATGCCATAGACCCGTTTATGTTCACCAAAACCACCTGCTAGTTCACATGATTAGTCACTGTCTGAGCCAGCAGCTAGATTACCGCTTTGAATCCTGCTGAGGACATTTGATCGTCCTGAGGGGCTGCGGAGCTGGTGGGGTAGGTCGGTTAGTGTTGCTGGCCCTCCATCCATTTCCTCGTCTTGGAGTCATATTTTCACTGAAAAAAATAGAGCATGAGTTAGGAGAACATTTCTGGAACTTAACTTCCTCGCAGGATAAGGAGTATGAACAAAAAGGTGTTTTCCTAATAACATCTTGTAGCCTCCCGGTCATAAGTGTGGCGCGCTTCAAACCCAAGAAAAGGACTCTACTTGACGCGACATTCAGAAATCCCAGGATACTCTAAAGCCAGTGCTCTAATACCAAGTTTGTCACGACTTGAGTCTATACCCTAGATGAGACACGGTATTTGGAGCCACAAGTGACCCCAAGCTAACCCATGGTCTATCATTACACTGATTAACTGAGTAAACATAAGCGGAAGCTTTAAATAAATAAAACCATTTAAGAAATCTGATTTAACAAGCGCCAATACATCTAAAAAACAATAATGAATATCTATGTCTATGTTTGAAAGCCAACTACTAAATAATGAGTTGCTGGGACAAACCCCCAACTAACTCTAAGATCTGACTGTAAAGAACTATCTGAAGGTAAATATCTTCCTCGAAGGATGAGGACTCATAAAATGATTAAAAAATGATGCTGCTGATATCGTCTGAGGGATCAACTGATGATGCTGGGGATGAGAACCTGCACCTATACCATGATATGATACAACATAGAAGGTATGCGTCAATACTTTGAATGTACTTAGTATGTGAGAGGTATAATAATCATGAAAGAACAAGTAACTAAACTGAAATGACCAATTGAAATACTAAAAACTGATACAATTGAAATTTAACTGATAGGGTCAATAATAATCCTGGCTAATAGTTATAGACATGTCTTGGATCCGAGATACAGAGCTGAGCTAAACTGAACTTAACTGAACTGTACTGACTAGTGGGAGAGTCTATGACCAACATATAACAACTAGAGCTAAAAGTGGAGTTCGATGTATGCACCCAATCGATAGGACCCAATATACCTATCTAGGGTATAAACCCATTAACTGGGTGATCACAAATCTAGGGCCCGATGGGACAATAACCTATGGTGGCAACGTAGTTCTGGGAACCTTGGTGCGCTGAAACTCGATCTGCTCAGTGCTAAGTACTACTCCCACTGGATAATCCTAAATTATCTAGTAAGCTGATTGCTCGAAGCTGGTGCCCAAGACTAAGTTAGGGATACTTAACTATAAGTATCTTGAGAGTCATATTGGATAGAATATTGTAACAGATGTTCTAAGACTGGTCAGTGCTGCTTATCTAGAAGCATTGTAACTGTGTGTTGAACTAACTGATAACTGAGATTGATAACTGGGAGGCATTATTGACACCTAAAGACCTGACTATAGTAAAATTGATCTGCTGACATTACTGAAAGACTGAATATACTAACATCATGACTGAACGGAGCTAGCACGCAACTGACTGATAATTAAACTTATATGGGAATTCAAACACTACTTGAATCAAGTAACATGAGTAATCAATCAATTATGCGAGACTCTAATTACTATATTCAAGAGCTAGGGCTAAAACCCCTTTATAGGAAATAAGTACCAACATGATCTCTACATAATGGAAATATAGCAGCTAAAAATATGAACACCATTCCCACATGAATTACATCCAAATCTAACTGAAAAATTATTCAATTTAGAATCCTCAGTGCTAGAATTAATAAGAAAGTCTAGATGGGTTTTGGAGCACAAGGAAAGGACAATTCCGTTGCTAAATTCCCACATACCCGGTGAAAAAAAACCAGTACAAAACCCTTGAGAATATTTGAGAAGAAAGAGTCAAACCCTTTCCTTGCATTATGCTTCCTAATTGAGTCTCTATGACTTTGACTTTGAGGGAATGAGAGGAATGAAGATAAACGTCAATTTCCTCTCTAAATCCCCTTATTTCACCAAAAATTTTAGAGTTTAAGGATTAAAAGATAGGAAGTTACTAAAGTAATCCTGGAAGAAAAATCTAAAAACTGCCCGATAGGGGACTAACGGGTCACTCAACGAGTCGTCGATTGACACCACGACTCGTTGGGACCAGTTGTTGGTCCTGGGCCTGGAATTTGGCTAATTGGAAATTGGCAATGAGAGGGGAGCATGACTCATTGGATGAACCAACGGGTCATTGGTGCTTCATATTGCCACTGGTAGGAAAACCTGGGAACCCCACTAACGAGAGACACAACAAATCATTGGTAGAACCAACGGGTCGTTATATCGACTGGTCCTTCTCAAAGGAAAATTTGAGGATTTATGGACCTGTGGAACGGATGGAAACAATGACTCGTTTTGCATTATAATGGGTCGTCATTGCCTCTTGTTTCTACTGGAAGGATATTTTAAATACCCTCTGCACTGCAACCGACGAGTCACCTCACGAGTCGTATCAAACAATGTCTCATCGTTTGACTCGTGGGTTCCTAGAAGTGGCATAACTGATCTCTGAAATGGGAATACAACGAGTGATATGACGACTCATTTCTCCTCATAACCGGTCATTCCATGTCCCATTGGTTCCCAAAGAACATCCGAAAGGGGTGACCATGACCCAAACAATGGGTCGTTACTACTGAAAACGACTCATTGCCTGAATCGTTCTGAGAAAATTTTCTAGTTTTCCCCTTTTTTTCATGCAATATTTGAGTTTGGTCTAGGAAAGTTTTGGGTGATACAGTTCCTAATAAGGAGGGGATCACGGTAGTCCTAAATTAAAAGAATGAGATGATAGCTACACAACTAGTGACCAGTTGGATAGTGTGCATGGACTACCTGAAGCTTAACGCATGTACTAAGAAGGATCATTTCACCATTCCCTTTATAGAAAAAATGTTGGATCGACGAGCAGGGTGAGAGTACTATTGTTTCCTTGATGGATACTCAGGGTTAATCAAATTTTTGTTGCCCCAGAAGATCAAGGAAAAATTACTTTTGCGTGTCCCTACAATAAATTTACTTTTAATAGGACACCATTAGGGCTTTACAATGCCCCAGCCACATTCCAATGATGCATGATGTCAATCTTTTCGAATATAGTTGAGGATACTATGGAGTTCTTCATAGAAGACTTTTCAGTTATGGGAAATTCTTTTAAGGAGTGTTTGATGCACTTAAATAATGTGTTAAAATGATGCAAAGAGTCAAATTTAGCGCTCATTTGGGAGAAATGACACTTCATGGTGAAGGAGTTCATTGTGTTGGGACACAAAATTTAAGAAAAAGGGATAGAGGTGGACCAGGTGAGGATTGATTCCATCTCGAACCTACCTCCTCTGAAGACCGTGAAAGGAATAAGAAGCTTTTTGGGTCACACAGACTTTTACTGATGTTTCATTAAAGATTTTTTCAAAATGGATCACCCATTAGTTATATTATTAGAGAAGGATGCCAAGTTCCATTCTGATGAATGCTTGCATGAAGGCATTTTTTGATTTGAAGGAAAAACTCATATCAACTCCCATCATTATTGCACTAGATTGGTCTAAACCATTTGAGTTAATATGTGACGCCAGTGGAGTTGTCTTTGGGGTAGTCCTTGGGCAAAGGAAAGATAAGGTCTTCCATCCTATATACTAAGCTAGAAAGGCCTTGAATGAAGCTCAAGCCAACTATAGTATTATAGAGCAAAAGTTGTTTGTGCTGGTGTTCGCTTTTGAAAAATTCTGATTGTATCTGTTGGGGACTAAGGTGGTGGTACACACTGATCATGCAACACATGATACCTCATGATTAAGAAGGATTCAAAACCTAGACTCATACAATGGGTGTTGTTGTTGTAAGAGTTTGACTTCGAGGGTGTGAGTATTAGGTGGCTGATCATTTTTCTCGATTAGAGGAAGATGGTAGGCTTGTTGAAGGCTGTGATATAGACGATGCATTTCCTGATTAAAGAATCTTGGCTACATCTCCGGATTTAGTAGCTTGGTTTGCTGAGTTTACCAAGTTTTTGGCTAGTGACATGATGCCTGAATTCCTTAACTTCCACCAGAAGAAACAATTCCTACACGATGTCCGTAAATTCTATTGGGACGATCGATACATCTTCCACATATGTGCTGATGGCGTGATTTGCCAATATGTCCAGGAAGTAGAGATTATACCCATCCTCAAAGCATGCCACTCTTCACCTGTGGGGAGCCTTTATGGAAGTGTAAGGATAGTAGAAAAAGTATTGCAATATGTATTTTATTGGTCCACTCTCCATCATGATGCTCATGATCTTGTATAGCATTGCGATCAATGTCAGTGTTTCAATAGCATTTCAAGGCATCATGAGCTTCCTTATCACCGATCTTGGAAGTTGAGTTATTTGATGTATGAGGAATCAACTTAATAGTGTCGTTTGTGAGCTCTAATGTGAATACATACATTCTCATAGTTGTGTACTATATGTCTAATGGGTCGAGACAATGGCTTTGCTGAATAATGAGGGAAAAAGAGTGACCTAATTCTTGAAGAAACACATCTTCGCAAGGTTTGGCACCTCTCGTGCAATCATCAATGACGGAGGGTCAAATTTTTTTAATCGGTTATTCAGAGCATTTATTACTAAGTAGGGAGTGAAGTAGAAAGTCTCTATGCCTTATCATCCATAAATAACTGGCTAAGCGGAGTTATCCAACAGGGAGATGAAATCCATCTTGACAAAAAAGAGAAAACATATAGAATTGATTTGGTTAGGAAGCTAGATGATTCCCTTTGGGCATATCGAATGGCGTACAAAACGCCCATTGGCAAAAGGTTCCATTGAGCTTGAGGAAGAAGATGGGCTAAAGATTAAGGTGAATGGGCAATGAGTCAAGAAGTACTTGGGTGTTTCATAAGAATTTCACCTAATTTGAGTCAGTTACCTTGATGAGCCTTAGCATAAGGGCTCCTGATCATGCTGTGATGTTAAATCAAGCACTTATTGGAACGCAACCCAAGTATTTAATTTTTTTCTAAATTTTTTATTTTTTTTTGTTTCTTATATACGTGGCATGGATGTAGATTTGAGCAATCTCACAAGAAAGATTTAGGGGTACCTATGGGACTACTGTGAATCATACATGAGGTTCTGTAGCCCGCAGGTGAAGTGCACTCTCAAACCAAAACTTTAACTAAAATGAAGGTCCATCCATGGCCAAGTGCGGGTCCTTCTTTAGCCACAGGTTTAGAGCTGCGTCCCCACCGATATCGCGCAGACAACACATTAAAGAGTCATTATTCGAAGCATAAAAGCCGGTAGAGTTTTTGTGGGCATGCGATTCGCAGATACCCACATGTAGTCTATAGGTCTAGCGTAGGTGTTGAACAGAATACCTAGAAGGAAACCATATGACGATGATGCATCTACGCTGCACCTATGAAACGCAGGTCCAAATATACAGGCCATGATTCTAATGTAGGTTCTTTCAAAAATTCCTAGCATGACAAGGTTCAGAAGGGATACATCTATGATCCATCTATGAAATACAGATCCAATGCAGGTCTTTAGGCAGATTACTGTAGCTTTCATTCTTCACCTCACCTGCACGAAGCATGCGCTTGTAGAGAGTAAGCTATGGTTCGTAGGTATCCACCTATCCAGGAAAGTTCTCTCACCCATTCTTTCCCTATGTTTCTTAACTTTGTGCATTGAGGAATATGCATAATCTTTGTTGGGAATGAGGTCTGGGTAATCCTCTCTCTAGTGATGCATGATTTGTCCCTATGATGGATTGGATGACATCATTCATAAGGTAAAATCATCATTGCCTGCAAATAACAATAGCCATTGTAGATAGTAGATAGTAAATAAACTCTAAGGGTTTTCTTTATACCACGATTCTTTTCCAAGGAGCAAAATTTTCTTTTATTTCTTTTATGGTGCCGAACTGGGTGACATTTCTCTATGATAGATTATGAGGTAGCTTTTTTAAGGGAAAATTCCAAGTTTAGTTTATCCTTTTGAGTCATTGTTGCACTTATTTTGAGAGTTACCACCAAATTTTGTTTTTTTACTTAGCGTAGCAAACTGAATTTTTTCAGATGAGAGGGGAACATTAATTAGAAAAAGAACATTATCTTGTCTTGATTACACATTCTTTATTTGGCTTTTTGATTTGCAAAAGGAGTGTGCAAAACTTGAAATAGCTTGTCTAAAGTCACGCCTTTGAATTGATCTTGAGAATAGTTGAACTCCTTAGAGTGTGATGCCTTTTGTGGTAGAGTTTTTTCTTAATTCGTGTATATTCATATCATCTAGAACTTGCTCCAAATGTGATTTAAGGCTAAATTCTAGAGGTAGCTGCACTTGGAAAATGACCTTGGCTCTTTTTGGATATTTACTTCACCACAAAATGACCTACTTGAACATTAGCCCTTGTGAACCAATGTTTGAGCCTTATACTCTTTTCTTTAAAATCACATTACAAGCCTTATACCTTTTTTAATCCTCTTATTTGGCACCCGTCCTCCCTATTGCTAGTGATGAAAGAAAAATGGGGCTTAAAGCCCAAAACTATGGGAAGGATAAGAAAATGAAATGTGTAGGCGAAAGCCTAAGTTTAGAGGTGTGCACAAAAATAGGAAAAAAAGTGAAATGAGATTCAATATAAGGTAACACAAATTTCCTAATGAAAAGACAAAATAGTCGGTTGAAAAACCCTTGATCAAAAAGAAGAAAGAGAAGAGTTGAATGGTTCAATATCTTGTTAAGATGAGGCTTAATGTAGAATTTTTGGTGTTAGAAGGGTGGCTCTTAAGAAATAATGTAAATGGTGAGAAGGGAAACATAAGGTGGAATAGATTCACTATGTGTAGCGGGATATTTGAAGGTTCTCACGAAAGGCATTAGGGAGATTCTAGTAACTAGAGCTAAATGTTGTCATACCCTTACCCATAGCTTTCACTATGACCCGCAAGTCTTTAGTGATTCTGAGTATAGCAACTCTACATTAGTGGCGAGTTTCATGAAGAGCAAGAAAATGGATCAATGTAAATACACTTGAATATCTTTGAGAGAGTGACCGTCTTTGCATATTCTTATTGACATTATTTGTGAATTGCATGTATGTGACTAGGATTCTCTCTTTTGGTAAATGAGGTCACTTGGAGTAAATGTTAAAATTGTGCTCTCAACTAAGAGATATGAATGACACAAGTTGTGTAGTGAACTTCTACTCAACCCTTGAATATTGATTGTCAATTAGTTGAGATTTTTATTGATCTGGAATTGATTGAATATGACCCCCATTTTTTATTGAAATAATGAAAGTGATATGTGCCAAACGCTTATGGTAATACCAATTGAATTCCTGCAACTATTTGTGTCTATTTATTTTCTTGAGTCGGTGTGTAATTTTGGGATTGTGTTCAGTTTTAGTGGACTTGTGTGAAGCTATTATGATGTGATATTCATAATTCAATTCTAGTTATAACTTTATACTTTTCTTGAGGACAAACAATGGTTCAAGTTTGGGGGTTTAATAAGTTGGTAAATTACCAACTCATTTGGCTATTTAAGCATGACCTATTGCTATATTTCCACATCAATTAGGAAGGTTTTATGCCTTTTCTCTTTATTTGTGTAGGTATTTAACTTAGACAAAGAAAATTGAACAATTGAACAGAAAGCACTCTGTTGGAGGAAAAAGGATATGCGTGCTGCATATGGGAACCTGCTGTCATGACCTGAGTTTATACCCTGGACGCGACACGGTGCCTAGAGACATAAGTGACCCCAAGCTAACCCATGACATAACATTATTATGATATACTGAATAATTATCAACAATTCAATAGGGCTTTTGGGTTCCTCGGTTGTGATGTCACTGCAGCTGGCTTAGAAGGGATCAGGTTGCTGGCAGGTGGAGGTCCAATGAGTGTAGCCAAATGCTTCCTCAAAGCAATCACATTTTTTTCTAAGACCTCAACTATAGCCCAAAGACCTCTCAATTTATCTCAAGCAGGTTGCATGGCTTTCTTAATGGCTTGTTGGATCATTGAAGGGATGGCCTTGGCTAACTTTACAATCTGACTTTCATGTACTTGGGCCATTTGTGCTATTTTGAACAAGACAATTAGTATGGAGGCGGGAACCTCAACTGCTTGGAACTGGGCTTCAGTTTTGTTAGAGAGCATAGAAGGTAGTAGTTGAGTCTTGTTCTTTGTACCTTTGGCCTGCTTTAAGGCTAGGGCATCTTTATCAGTTTTGGTGTCCAATGTAATCGCACCATCAGCCCACACCGTTTTATGCAATCGCTGGATTAAACGGCATGAAGCCCGTACACACAACATACTCGCAAGGCTATGATATGGTAATGATGTTGCCTGCTTCTTTGCCCTTATTTTGAATTGATCTGCAATGATTTCTCCAACATTATGTGTATATGATCCATAATTCATGCGATAAGAATTTCAACTTAAATTGGGACTTTTGTTGTATTTTGGGAAGGAATTAACCGAGAACATACCAATTCTAGCCACATACAAGCTTCAAATTTTAGACCACGATGATGAATCAGACCCCGGAGATGGCCCACTGCGGTTGATCTATAGCAATTATGCTAGCTACCCATTGGAACTGGTTCACTTTATCTTCCACCTTCCTGCGGAACACTGAATTTGGTTGGAGTGGCTCAGCCCAATAGAGGGAATGGATTGCTTCTGGAGTTGTGTGCACCTCTTGGCCTCCCATCTATACAGACGGTAGGCATGGAATTGTTTTAGGATGCTTTGCCCCACCTTGTATGATGCATAGAACTCCCACACCAACTCAAGAAAGTAGGGGTCAACGGATACGGTGAATGGACCCCAATCTCACATGACAATCTGATAGTAGATATTGGGAAAATCAGTTTTGAAGGACTCTAACTCAGAACATGTTTCTACATGGATGGACCGCTTTTCCTTGAAGGACATGTAATACACTTCCATTCCATCCAACCCAAAGTGATTATGTGCTATAAGCTGGGTTTCGTCAGATGGTAAGCTTGGTGCGTCGATGTTGCTCATTAGTGCTTTTCCTTTTCTCATTCGTCTGGAGGTGGAAATGATGCTATAGACTATGGTTAGTATTACACACAAAATTGAGAAAACACTCAGAAAATTGGAGAAAAAAACAATGTCCAAAGGGTTATAGGGTGAACTGGGTGATACCGATGAAAGGCAGAGACAGCTCCGTTGAGTGCTGATGAATCGCCGGTAGGAACTAGTAAATTGGGTAGAAGCCTCAATCATCAGAGCCCCTACTGGCAAATCACCGTTCTAGAATTGCGAAATACCGCTATAATGCGGGTTCATGACAAAGGTAAAATTTTTTTATCAAACCCATGGTTTCTCTAGAAATTCACCGAGCATGACCTACATTCACCGATGGCTTGTCTCCCACTCTATTGAATCAAAGTGCTTCTCCATAATTATTTACACTTATAGATTCCATCCAAATTAATAACGACAACTTGGCCTTAAGAAAGTTGTCATTCTATCTATCATTGGGCAAGTTGTGAAGGTGACACACCAAGGATTACTCACACTTCTCCCCCAAATTGAAAAACCAAACAACACGTCATAAAACAAAACATGAGAAACGAACCACACATCACAAAACAAAACATGAGGCAATAAGGTAAAAACAAAGAATTAGAAATATATACTCTAATCATGCATCATGGTGGATGTTTAATCTTAATTTGAGCATAAGCTAGAAAAGTCATACCAAAATGAGATTTGCTAACAAGTGGAGAGGGCCTTGCACTTGCTCACCAATGGTATCTCTGAATTTGTGGAAATATAGGTGTGGTGAGAATGGAAATGGGGAGAACTATTTAAATGTGAAGAACGGGGAAGGTGACTGGGCAAAAGAGAGGTGGATGTTAATGGATGTTAGGTGGAAAATTAGTTTGTTGGGAATATGAGAGATGGTGGGAAAAAGGGAAACTGGGGATTATAAGTTAAAAAATCTATCAACTTTCTAAGAAGAACACAAACCTAGGTCAGGCGTACCGGCCATCGCCGATGAGAACTGGCGAGCTGCCGATGTGGGCGCCAATGGGAATTTCCTATGTAGGTCTCTCTGATTTCGAACCGGCAAATGGTTGGCATCTTACGGATCGATATCAGTGAAAGTGTTTCACAGGGTAAGACGTCGATGTTACTATTACATCCAGGTACACTGGTTGAGACCGGCGGCATATAGGTGGTTCGCGGCTTTGCAGTAGAAATTCGCTGGATGAGTCAGCGAAAGTACTCTTACCATTCATTTGTATTGACTAGCATTGGTGATTCAATGGAGGTTTGCGAAGTGATATGGGTGTCCTGCCGGCGAGTTGCCGATTGCCTCCCAACTTATCCTGTATATTGTCTTATCTCTTGCGGGAGGGCAGCGTCCCACGCTTTTGCATTGGCGTTCCACCGATTTAGTTTTGGTCACGCCCTGTCCCCTTTTACCTTGAATTACATTTATGTACGAAAATCAAAAACAACAATGCACTAAAATGTTCAAAGAGAAGAGAAAATAAGGATGCTTGGGTTGCTTCCCAAGAATCGCCTTAGTTAACATCATGGCATGACAGGGGTTACTTAAGTTTTATGGTTCATCTAGGTACAAGACCTCTGTTCGCCCAACCTCCTCCAATACTCCCAAATATCTTCTTACCCTTTGGCCATTAACCTTGAATTTTGCCCCATTTTCGCCTTGAAGTTCCATGGAACCATTTTCTTAAACTTGGGATACCTTGAATGGCCCTGACCATTTAGATTTTAGCTTCCTTGGGAATAATCTTAATGGTGAATTGAACAACAACACCCAACCCCCTAGAGCAAAATTCCACTACAAATTTGTTTGGTCATGATAATGCTTCATTAAGGCTTTGAAAATAGCTGCATTCTCATATGCGCTCATTTTGAATTCATCCAACCCTTCTACTCACCCTTGGATGGCCTCCCCTATTCAAGGTTCAAGTTATTCATTGCTCAGAGGGCCTTATATTCTAAATCAACATGGAGGTGGCATGACTTGCCAAAAATAAGCTGATATGGAGATATTCCAATCGGTTACTTGAATGTGCTCCGATATTCCCACAAGGCATCATCTAACTTCCCAGCCAGTTTGTTCTGTTCACGTTAACTTTTTTAGTCAAGATAGATTTGATCTCCTGATTTGAAATTTCTACTTGACCAATGGTTTGTGGGTGATAAGGGGTGGCCACTTTGTGCTTCACACCATATTTGGATAACAAGGTGCTAAAAAGTCGATTGCAAAAATGTGATCCTCCATTACTAATGATAGCTCTAGGAGCGCCAAACCAGGAGAAAATGTGCTCTTCAAAAAGGCTGTTACACTCCTCCCCTCATTGTTGGGTAATGGTACAACTTCCACCCACTGAGATACATAATCAACCGCCACCAAGATATACTTATTTTCATACGACCTCACAAAGGGGCCCATGAAATGGATCCCCTATACATCGAACAACTCAACCTATAAGATTGGTGTCAATGGAAGTTCATTCCTCCTTGAAATACACCGTGTTCGTTGACAGCGATCGCAATGCTTCACAAACTTAGGGGCATCCTGATGTAGGGTAGGCCAATAAAATCCACATTGTAACACCTTTGCGGCTGTGCGAACACTTCCATAATGTCCCCCAATAGGTGAAGAATGACAGGCCTCTAGAATTAGTGCCATTTCAACTTCTAGGACACATCGTCGAATTAAACCATCCATGCAACTACGAAAAAGGTAAGGTTCATCCCAATAAAACATAAGGACATCATGCATGAATTTCTTCTTTTGATGAAAGATTAAACCCTCGGGTATGATGTTGCTTGCCAAATAATTAACAAAATCGGCAAACCACGGTGTTAAGTTGTGGGTTGCAGCTAGAATATGTTCATCCATGAAGTTATCATTAATCTCCTCATGGAATTCCGGCTGACCACATGTCTCTAGGAATGATAGATGGTCGGCCACTTGATTCTCACACCCCTTACGATCCTTCACTTCAAAATCGAATTCCTACAACAACAGAACCCACCAAATAAGCTTGGGTTTAGCATCTTTCTTGTCCATCAAATACCTGAGTGCCGCATGGTCCGTGTGCAGCACCTCTTTGGTTCCTAACAAATATGCTCGAAACTTCTCAAATGCAAATACAACGGCGAGTAACTCTTGTTCAGCCATTGTATAGTTTGTTTGTGCATCATTTAGGGCCTTACTAGAATATTAAATGGGGTGAAACATCTTGTCTTTCCGCTTACCAAGTACTGCCCCTAATGCTACCCCACTAGCATCGCACATGAGCTCAAAGGGCTTTGACAAATCAGGTGCTGTAATGATTGGAGAGGAAACCATCCTTTCCTTCAGCTCCTCAAAGGCCTTCATACACCACCCCGCATCGAAATTGAACTTTGCCTCTTTTTCTAAAAGCCGAAATAGAGGATGAGCTATCTTGGAGAAATCCTTAATGAAATGGAGGTAAAATACCACATGCCCGAGGAAACTCCTAACACACTTCACTGTTCTTGGCAGAGGTAACTGAGCAATGGCATTTATCTTGGCTTGATCTACCTCAATTCCTTTCTCAGAGATTTTGTGACCCAAGACAATCCCTTCTTTTACCATGAAATGACATTTTCCCCAATTGAGGACCAAGTTTGTCTCCTCGCATCATTTCAACACCTCTTCTAGGTGTACCAAACAATCTTCAAATGAATCCCCCACAACTGAGAAATCATCTGTAAAGACCTCCATTGTGTCCTCCACAATATATGAAAAGATGGACATCATACATCTTTGGAAAGTGGCGGGAGCATTGCAAAGACCAAAAGACATCCTCTTGAATGAAAAAGTCCCGTAGGGACATATAAAAGTGGTTTTCTCTTGATCCTCAGGTGCAATAGATATTTGATTGTACCCTGAGTATCCATCAAAGAGACATTAATATTCTTTTTCCAGCCAAATGATCTAGCATTTGGTAAATGAAGGGCACAGGGAAGTGATCTTTCTTTTTCCAGGAGTTTAACGTACGGTAATCCATGCAAACTTTCCATCCAGTAACTTGGTGGGTTGCAATTAATTCATTCTTTTCATTTGGGGCAACTGTAATGTCCCTTTCTTTGGCACACACTATACAAGACTTACCCAACTATTGTCGCTGATAGGGTATACTAACTCCTTCATCTAGCAATTTAATAATTTCCTTATTGACCACCTCTTGCATAGGTGGATTTAGATGCCTCTGATGCTCAACTGACGGGCTACAATTCTCTTGAATATTAATCTTGTGAGTGCAAATGCCTAGAGGATTACTGATAGTATCAGCTATCAACCATCCTAAGGCTCAGATATTCCTTTTCAATACTACTATGAGCTTTTATACTTGGTTAGGACTGAGCTTTGCTAAGATAATGATTGGGAGTGTGTCATTTTCTCCTAAATATGCATATCCCAAATGGGTAGATCATGGTTTGAGTTCCAAGCTCCGATGTACAACAATGGATGGCTGTGATGGTGGGGTTATCCGATTCTTGAGGTCGATCTCGAGTGTCCTCGGTTTGAAGCTATAAGCTCCTATTACCTTGCTCACTTGACAAACCTCGTCCAATTCTTCACCACTCAAGAAAAGGCTAGCAAATGTTTCTTTCAGAAACTCTTCTTCCATCTCCCATCCAAATGTTTCTTCATCCATGTTGGTTTGGGGTGGTGAAACTTTTGTTTCCTTTATTACTTGTCGAGCCGCCACTTGGAGTGCTAACACATTCATTCTGTCTTCTAACTATTTTATTGCTACATCATGATTATTCGCTATTGTAGTAAGGTCCATTAATTCACTCTGTAATTCTTGCACTCCTGAATCAGTTGAAATACCTTTTTCAAGCACCACCTCAAGTGTGTTTTCCATGCGAGATAAGAGTGAATCATCACTTCCTTGACTACTTATTTCAGCTAAACAGACATCATTCCTCCCTTCATATAATTCATTAATAGCTCTGTGTGTTTCATCATGACCAGCAACATTGTATCTTTCCTCCCTTCTCTACGCCATATCTTATCCACCAACTTGATAGTTTCCACATAAGGTGCCCCCTAAGGGTCTCGCAACAGCCTTTCAAAGGGGCTCATTAGCATATCAGTGATCATTCAACAATGAAAAGATGAAGCTCCAACTCCGATATTAAAAGCCAACTAACAGCGGTGCAAGATAATTCAAATTAACAATCAACACAAGGATATCAAGCGTTAGTCCATGGAAAAGTGCCATTTTCTATAACGCTCAAATACACTCCACATTTATAGAAAGTGGAAGTGATTGTTTTATCAAAAAAAATATTCCCGTGAATGTCGGAGTAATCCCATAAAGACTAGTGAATGATTTGTGCAAGAGTTGTTTTAGGAAATTTGAATTAACTCGGACAAATATAGAGGAATAAACAAGTAAATTTTTTGGGGAAAAATAAAGTTAACAATATTGTGGATTTCAAACCAGCTTGCTAAAATAGAAAAATAACCAAAATTGACAGACAAGAATGAGATAAGACTACAGGCATGGTGTTGTTATACCCCGGGAATCCAAGGATAAAACCCGGGAGTCAAAACAGAGAAAAAATGGAAATTCACACACGGTCACAAGACGGTTCGTGAGGTGGATCTTTAGGTGGTACCACGAGTCAAGAAGTGACTTGTTGGCAGACTGGTCTTCGCAGAGTTTTTGGGAGGCTAAGAGGGTAACCACGGGTCGTGGTTAGACTTTACGACTCGTGAGGTCACCCGCTGCGAGGATGGAATGCATGGCCAGGGGCTTCAGGCATTAGAGACCACGGGTGGTGACCACAATTTGTGGTCATCCACCACGATTCATGGGGTCACTCGTGGAGTCCCCTGAGCTTGTTGGGCAGTAGACATCACAGATTCAGGACACGAGTCATGCCCCCTGGCAATGACTCGTGAGGTTCCTCATGGGGACTGGCAACCAAAAATTTATGGATTTTTAGTAACGGTGTTTTTTTATTTCCAAATTTCTAAGGCCTAAACTATTTCATTTAAGGACTGAATAGGGTCTTTTAAATGGAAGTAATCTATATTAAGCCTCATTCATACATGCAAGAGTATAGAGAGGATTCTAGAAGGTGATTGAAGTACTTCTTCCCCAATTTTTCTAAATTCCATCTTGGGCTTTCAAGGGAGATTAAGAATCAAGTGTTTCCAGGTATGTACAGTCCTCAATAGGTGAATTCTTCCACACCCATGCTTCTACTCTATGATTTTACTTACAATTTATCAAAAACATATGGGGTTTTGTATTGGATTATATAAATTCTAACAGTTTAAATTGTGGGTTTTGTGATTTCAAAATATTATTATAATCTAAGGATTTCAATCATCTTTTGAGTTTTAAATTGAGTATAATATTGTTGATTTTGATTTTCTAAGAAATTAAGCTTTATTATGCATGCCCCATGATGTATTGAATTATGATCCATTTTCCCATTAATGATCTTTACGAGCCCAACATGAATAATTTCTTAAATTATGAATTTATTTTACTACCCATTATGATTTTATGAAATTCAAACTATGTACTTGATATACAATTATGAATTTATTTTACTACCCATTATTTATGTGGATGACTGGGTATTTCTAAAGGTATCTCCCATGAAGGGAGTCATGCAATTTGAAAAGAAAGGAAAACTCAGTCCCCGATATGTTGGTCCTTACGGGTTATGAGAAGAGTTGTTAAGGTAGTGTATGAGTTGGACTATGCATTAGAGTTATCTTCTGAGCATCCCGTGTTTCATGAGTCGCTCTTGAAAAAGTACCTGGGTGATCCAGCTTTAGTAGTCTTGGTGAACAGCGCTGGCGTAAAGGATAGCCTCAGCTATGAAGAAATTCTAGTGGAAATCTTGGATCGTCAGGTTCAGAGGCTGAGGAACAAAGAAGTAGCTTCAGTCAAAGTATTGGGGGAGAAATTAGCATGTTGAAGGAGCTACATGTGAAGTTGAAGCGGATATGATGGCTAGATACCCATACTTGTTCTCTACTGGCTCAGTTTCTGCTTGAGGTATTAGTTTTTTCCCTAAACCTATAATCAGTTTTCATGTTCCGTTCATGCGTACAAGTTTGTTTTATGATGTGGTAAATGTATGTGATGTCTTAATTCAGTTCAATTATATTGTTCTTTTCGGAGGTAGTCAATCCGTTAGTTTTCAGCTTAACTGATAAGTAATTGCATATGATGATTTCTAGTTTCTGAGTTTTCTACATGTTTCTATCATTTGAGGACAAATATTCCAAAGGGGAGATATTGTTATACCTCGGGAACCCATGGATTAGAAACGGGAGATCAAAATAGAGAAAAACAGGAAATTCGCACCAGGTCACAGGATGGTTCATGAGGTGGCTCGTTAGGTGGGACCACAAGTTACTTCACGACTCATGGTTAGGATGGGCTTGGCAGAGTTCTTGGGAGTCCACGGGGGTGACCATGATTCGTGGACATACCTCACGACTCGTGAGGTCACCTGTGGCGAGGATGGAATGCATAGCCAGGGGCTTGAGGCAGTAGGGACCACGGGTGGTGACCATGAGTTATGATCAGCCACCACAATTAGTGGGGTCCCTCATGGGGTCCCCTGAGCTTGTTGGGTAGTAGACATCATGGATTCAGGCCACGAGTCATGCCCCCTGGCAACGACTTGTGAGGTCCCTCGTGGGGACTAGCAACATGAAATTTCTGCATTTTTAGTAAGGGTGTTTTCGTAATTCCTAAATTTCTAAGGACTAAACTATGTCGTTTTAAGTTCTGAATAGGCTTTTTTAAGGGGGGATTAGTCCATGTTAATCCTCATTCACGCATTCAAGAGTATAGAGAGGAGTCTAGAAGGTGATTCATTGTGTTCTTCCCCAATATCTCTAAATTCCATCTTGGGCTTTCAAGGGAGATTAAGTATCAAGTGTTTTCAGGTATGTAAGGTCCTCAATGGGTGAATTCCTCAACACCCACTCTCCTACTCTATGATTTCACTTACAATTTATCAAAAACTCATGGGGTTTTGTATTTGATTATATAAATTCTAATGGTTTAAATTGTGGGTTTTGTGATTTCGAGATATTATCATAATCTATGGATTTCGATCATTTTTTGAGTTTTAAATTGATTATAATATTTTTGGTTTTGATTTTCTAGGAAATTAAGCTTAATTATGCATGCCCCATGATGAATCGAATTATGAGCTATTTTCCCATTGATGATCTTTAAGAGCCCAACATGAATTATGTTTTAAATTATGAATTTCTTTTACTACCCATTATGATTTTATGAAATTCAAGCTATGCACGTGATCTACAAGTGTGTATGAATCTTATTATTCGTGAATTATGTTTTTGGTCGACTCATGGACCTCATGTCATGGCTAGATCGCATATGTTCAAGCATGTTTACGATTATCATGATTCAACTAGCCCATGACCACATGAATGTATTATTATGAGCACTATGTATGTTTTTGGAGTAGTATCGAACATCGAGTAGGTTCGGGGCTCAGGTTAAGCCCTGGATCTCATGAACTTCGTGCCACCGTAGGTATGTCGAGACCCCTTCATGTTAGTCCCTAGACCAAATGGCCCTTTTCATGGTGATATCACACTTTCATGGTTATACCCTCGGCAAGGTACGAACACCCTCCCGACTAGGGTTACAAGTCGAGCTTCATGTGTGCTCATATGGGGTATGTCGGTTAAGATAATCTCCTAATGTTTCTCATGATTCTTTCATGTTTATGATTATATATATTGTCTCAAGTCATGTTCAATAAATCTTTTCTCTTATGATTGTGATTACGATTGTATTACGAATGTTTTGAAAACCTTCAGCCTTATGTTATATTATAATATTTATGTTATGAGCATGTTGTCCTACCCTTATGTTCATTTATGAGTTTTAAATATTTTAAATGTCCGTTTTACTTACCTTGCATACTCAGTACATTCCATATATTGACCGCATACTTTCTATGTTGCATTGTTTCATGATACAGGTCCCATTTCTCAAGCTCATCCTCACATGTAGCTAGTTTCAGCCTTGCTCTCAGCGCACTTGGTGAGTCCTCATGTTCTGAGGGCTACATGTTCACACTCTATATTATTTCTTTCAGTTTCTAGATATTGGATTAGTTGGGGAGTTGGCCCAGTAATCATCCTTTCATGTTTAGAGGCTTATCAGACTACGAGTTGTATTCCGCCGTATTGTACAAGTCTTTTATTGTTTATCCCTTATGCTATGTTATAATTACGCTCCTTATGTTAAGTCTTCTACTCATGTGATTGAATTAGATGTATGCTCATGGGTGGACTTGGGGTCTCTTAAGGATCCTTCTCCCGTGTCTATGATTCAGGTGTACGCTTGGGTCGTGACAGGTGTAGATGAGGTGCTAATCAAATAAAGATATTCTTGCTCATCAAATCATTGAGAATAAGTGTAAATAACTTTGGATGAGATATCACTCTATGTTTTTCAACCTCATGGATGCCTTTTTCTCAAGTCCTTTCGAACCTCAAGGCATAATTCAATTAACCCAAGAGTGTTTGGGTTAATATCTTAGCTATTTCTAGCCATCAACTACTAATTAGGATTATGAACATGGGTTTTGGCTATTTCTAACCAACCTCCACACAATCACATCTATTTTCATTATTAAATTCTCTCCCAATACTTGAATTCTTCTTTTTCAATCTAAAATCAAGTAAGAAAAGTAAATCCACATTTGCAACTATGAATCATAAATTATAAATTGGAGAGAACTCAATTGATTTGCACTAATTGAGCATATAAAGATGAATCTAGCAATACCTAATCTAATTAAGCACCCATTATCACACACTTCTAGTTGATGATTTAACTACTCATGTTTAAGAAACTAAAGAATATGTCCATCAATAAACTCAATGATTTCATTAATAAGAGAAAGAAAAATAAAACTTAAAATATGTCTGCAACAATGGTTATACCTTGATAAGAAAGAAGATGAAAATAAAAAAAAGCAATATTCAACAATATCCTCCAATGGAGTTCCTCTCTTCTGAAGGCAAAAGGAATGTTCCAAATTCTAAAACGTATCAAAGTTATGTATAGAGTAATTTCTTATAGACTATATACAAAAATAGGGCAATCAATCTCCTCTTTTTCGAGTGTTCGGCGTAATTGCCCTTGTTCAGGCATTTTGTCACTTGCCGGGGAGCCAGCGATTCACCGGTTGCATTACATTAACCACCGTCAATCATTTTCTACACTTCCAGTGATTTTCCAGGACCATTCGATGACAACTTCGGTGGTTCACCGGCCTTCATCCGTGATCCACCAATTCCTTTACTCCTTAGTCCAAAAAGTGAAAGCCCCTGTAGGTGATTTAACTGGTGAGTTGCTGGCTTATGTTCACGGCCGCCGATTGCATATTCTCCTCAAGCAGTGGTCATCTGCATTCGACAGGAATTTTGTCGGTGTGCTATGATGGAGCGTCGATTTCTCCTGATTTCATCCTTTTTACTCCACTTCTTGCTCTTTCTCTTCAACTCAGGCACGTGCACATAAAAAGGAAAAAAGGGCATAAAATATATCTAAATGAATTGAATACTAAGATAAAGCTCATGCTCAAGAGCCTAATGAGTTGGTAGATTACCAACTCATCACAAAGCTTGAGGAAAGGTTAAGCTATCTCTAGCCTTAACCCTTTAATGGAGTATGAATGTGAGTCTTGACTATCTCTAGCTCAAGCCCAAGTAGCACACATACAATTCCTCACTATTGAATCCTCATCCAAATCTCACTTCTCTTTCTCAAGAAAAAGAAAGTTAAGAAAACTAAATTAATGTTTGCAACCATTAATATTTGAATTAAAACATGAAGGAAAACTAGATCAATGCTTACCACTCAAATCTAAGAATAATTCATCAACACCCAATCATGTTTAAACATCCATCATGCATACACACACTTAGCAAGAAATTTATTTAGTAATAAATAAAGCAGGAGAAATTATACCCATAAAGAATTTCTCCACATTCATCATATTAAGTAATAATTTCAAGCTCAAGGTCTGCGGCAAGGGAGTTCGTTCCTAATAGGAGAGAAAAAGAAGAAGAAGTAATTGTACTCTACTTTCTATCTCTATAAACCTCTCTCTACAAAATTCAATATAACATCCTCAATTGTGTAAAAATTTTGGGTTAAATCTGGAAATTCTTGGTGTACAGCTGATAAACAATGCCCTTTCAAGCTTCTAGTTAAGTAGATGCTTTTTTGATGTTTTTTTCCTTGAATCATTGAAGAGGGTCACTTGCTTTACATATGTTTTTTGGATATGCAAATATGTAGCGCACAAATAAAAAGCACATCCAAAAAAATCTTTTGCAATGTTGTTGGTGGGGGCATCTGCTAAATCTGCGGCAAGAAGATGAAAAGCATGTCAAAGGCAGCCCCATCTGCTTTACATCTATGTTTAGCAGATGAAAATCTGTGGCAAGCAGATGAAAAGAATGTCCAAAGCAGATTGCTTTAAGTTCAAATCCTCCATTATCTTTGTTTCCTTCAATGCTTGAACAATGAAGAAAAAAGGCATAAAATCTTTCTAAATTTTGTGGAAATAAAGCAATAGCTCATGCTTAAAAGACAAATGAATTGGTAAATTATCAACTCATCAAACCCTCAAAATTGAAATATCTCATGTTTGTCTACATCTAGGATTTTGCCTTGAATCATATTTGGGGCAAGTTCTAGACAATAAGCATACACAAGAATGAAGAAAAAACTTATCATACAAGGCTTCACACTCCAAGGACTCTAGCTAATCTCAAGGTCATTCAAAAGAATGACCCTGAACAAGCTATTTAGAGTTTTGCACACTTGTTTTATGCATCTAAAAGTAAAACAAGAAATGTAGAAATCATGACAAGAGAATGTTTTTATTTTTCAAATTCATTTGTACTTTTTTCTCAAAAATCACATTGTTTATGCCAAGTAAAATAAATTTTAGTGGTGCCTCTAAAAATGAGTACAACAAGGACTTAAAAAATAACTAAAATGTGGCATTTCCCTTAAGAAAGTCATTTTCTCAATCCATCATGGGAAATGTCACCCAGTTTGACACAAAAATAAGATAAATAAAATTTTCTCCTTGGGAAAGAATCGTGGTATAAAAACATACACAATTTATTTATTAGCTACTATCTACAAAGACGATGTTAAATATCAAGCAATGATAATTTTCCCTTAAGAATGATGTCGCGTAATCTATCATAAGCCCAAATCATGCATCAGTAACGAGTGGGTTACTTAGACTTCACCCCCAAAGAAAATAATACATTATCCTTGATGTACAAGGTAGAAAAAGATAAGGGAATAATGGGTAAGATAACTCCCTAGACTAGTAGAGGCATCTGCGACCGGTAGGTCGGGACTTGCAGCTACATGTGAAATGCATGTGTGAAGGGAACTTTATGCACTGGAAACTTTAGTGATATGTCCAAGAGCATGCGCCAGACTTGTGTGCTGCACATTTGGATCTGCATTTCATTGATGAGGTGCAGATGCATCACTTTTGAGAAGTTTTCTTTTAAGTATTTTGGTTTACACATGCACCGGATCTGCGTGTTGTACATTTGGATATGCGTTTTGCAGGTCCAGTGTAGGTGCCTTATTTTGGCTCCTTCTAGTTTTGGTCACATTCCACACATTTTTCAACCCTAGACAGGAAAAAAACAAGATAGACGTGAAGTAAAGACAAAATTTTAAAAACACTTGGGTTTCTTCCCAAGAAGCATTTGATTTAACGTCGCAGCTTGATGTCATAAATTTTACCATTTTTATTTCCACTTTAAACTTATGAATTACACCCCTAATTTGTTTTTCAATTTTGTACTCTGCTTGAGGGGTTGTGGTGTAAAAATAGATGCACCGAGTGATAGATATTACATCATACACTTCTTGGCCCTTAAAGGAGGGATGTGATTTGTTCTTGTTGGCTGAAAAACATTAAGATGAAGCTACTTCGATCATCCTCTTCAACTTACGCCATATACTTGGTTGCTTCAATTTTCATATTGTCAACACAAGTACAATATTGAAAAATAATTGGAGTTAGGTCCAAGTCACTCCATTCTACAACATGCTTCCATCGTGACATCCTCCCTCTCAAATGCATTAGATTCCTCAAAAATAATTTGATGGACCTATCTTTGCAACTCTAGTGTAACCTCTTTACTTTTGGCATCTTATATTGATGTTGGGTTGGTTGGTTGGAAAATAGACCTTAACTCTTCAAAGTCCTTCTTGACCACATCTTCATTGGAAGTTAATTCAAAACTACCACCCACAATCGGTTTGTGTTGAACATTGTGTGTATCCATCATAACATTGTTTAAGTTGGCCTCCACTTGTTCAACATCAATTTCTATTAGGGCTCGACAAGGGTGTGATTCCGATACGGCATAAACATAGTAGTCCAACCATGGAATGGACTGTAATATGGCCCTTGGGCCTCTGCATCGTCCCTTGTGA